>CAIGQW010000532.1:2518991-2588159 GCA_903798125.1 Danio choprae
TATATATATATATATATATATATATAAATAAAAGGATTTATATATATAAACTGCAAACAAAGAAAGTTGCTTAGCATTTTCTATATGAATAATGCTGATGGTTTCCTCATTCCAGATGGCTCATGTCATTATCAATATATTCACGTAGAGAAAGACTCAGATAAGATGACAAAAAATTAGAAGAGCCTTCTGTCTATTCTGCCTTGAAGGTGTCTAGGGGTGCAGCGGATAACAAGATTCGCAATTCGGATCTTATTACAGCTTTTGAATTGATATTTTTTTGATTACTGCAAAAAAAAAGGATTCATGCCAACGAATCAAATAAGAACAAATAAACCAATTAGCAAGACCTCTAATAGTTAATTAAAGTTAACTAAAATAAAAGTGTTTATGTATTTTTTAAAAATTTTATGTTTTACTGTTTTAAAAAAATAACTTAACATTACAAAAGCTGATCAGCGGTTAATGACTTTATATGGTTTTTGTTTTAGTAACAGCTGTTGTCACTTTAAGAGTTAATGCACAGATCACAGTATACTGATAACTGTGTACTGTATCCATGTAACAACAGTACTGAAATTATATATGGAAATAATTTAGTCAAATCTTTGGGTGTTATTTTCAAAGTAGAGACCAATTATAAATGACTTCATCTCTACTTTCATTTATTACCCTTATATTTTCATGCATTTACTCTTACAGCAAAGAGCCAGTCAGAGTTCTCTCTCTTTCTCAGTCTGTGAAAGACTCAGATGGATGTGATTCAACATGCTCAACTAACTAAAAGGCTCCTAGCAGGTCTGACTAGTGTTGACAATGCAGGACACACTGCGAAAAAACTAAGCTGAATGATGCTTAACAATGGCCCAGCCGACTGTCAGTTTGGGGTTTCAAGGCTTGAAGCCTTTGGGCTGCTTGATTTCTGAGCTTCAGCAGCAATGTGTAATTACTGGCTCTATTCCCTCTAGACATTTTTCAACATGTCCATCTCCCAAGAAAGCTTTATTTGTTTCCTGCGTGTTGCGCTTCTACTCAACACCACTTGATTTTATTGTGTTCAAAGAATATTAATGTGTCCATGAGTGTCAAGACGATATGTTTCTAAATATATTTTATTGCAAGTGTTTTTCATTCGAGGCTGCTTGGAAAGGCAGTTTGATAATTTCATTAGATTTTCCAGTAACTTTTCATTGGACCTTGCACCACTGCTTTATTCAAACACTTCTTGTGCACTGACTCTCTCCTGGGTTTAAACACTTACTTGAGTGTAGAGACTCCATCCGGAGTGGTGGGCTTGTTGAAGCGCCTCATGTACTCGTGCATCTCAGGGAAGCTCTTTTTCACATAGTCCTCAGCACTGCTCTCACGCACTGTGCCGAAGCGAAACCCCAGGGATGGGTGATGGAGCTTGAAAGAAGCATCGGAAAATCTTACCATGGTACCGCCATCAGTTTTTTTACATCAATGTACAGTGCAGTATGTTTTACAAGAAAATACTATTTCGGGTCAACTAAAATACAGCCTCTGTGAGCATAAGAGATTTCTTTTAAAAATCAACTCCAAACTTTAAACAGTAGTGTCTTTCTAATCAATATATGTAAAGCATTTCTATAGAAGGGATTATTATTTAGACAAAGTACCACAAGAAGGAACACTCCACCTATTTTGGAAATAGGCTCATTTTACAAGTCACCTAGAGTTAAACAGTTGAGTTTTACAATTTTGTAATCCATTCAGCTGATCTCTGGTCTGGACACTTTTAGATTAGTAAAAAGACTGCAAGCAGGCACAATAATATTACAAAGAGCCTGAATATAGTCCTCAGCTAGATAACTAGGCAACAGCACTATGTAATATCATTTTGCCTGCTGCAGTCATGGTACGTCAGCAAAGTTGGTATAAGAGTATAGATCCTAACCATTTCAACCTACAAAAAGACAACTTTTCATTTTCTGTTGGCCTTAGTGCAGAGTCATTCTTTAAATAGAAAAATTACTCTTTTTGTGAAATTTTTGAGCAAGATGCTAATGGTATTATTCCATTCAATGATTTATGCTAAGCTAAAAGTGGTCCTGCCAGACCCTAAATGAATACTCCTGCCAGATAAAATGAATGGAATGAATCAATGAACATCTGAATGGATTAAAGAAATGGTAAAACGTAACTGTTTAACTCTAGGTGAGTTGTAAAATGAGCATATTTAAAAAAAACTTGAACTGTTCCTTTAAGTCAAAAAGATTTGAGTAATTCAGCATGAAATATAGTGTTTACCTTGACATCATGAATCCCTGATACTTCCTCAAAGGTCTTCTCCCCCACCATGACAGCTGCTAGGTTGGCCGTGTAACTGGACAGCACCAGCAGGCAAAATATGGCCCAAAGGTTCATGAGGAAGCGGCCCGTCCAGCACTTTGGAGTCTTACTAGCAACAGTCCGGCCGAACAGAATGGCATAGCAGAGGTTAAGAGCAGACGAGTATGAGAAGACCCTAATGCGATTGCGTCCATGTGGAGTCATGCCGAACGGACTGTTCCACTCATATAGTGTGATGAAAAGCGCTGTGATATGCAGTGCCACAAAGATGCCCACCCACATGGACCAGTGAAGGGGCCACATGAAGGCACCTATGGGTGCAGCTGTGTCCTTGCTCCGCACCAGAATCCCCAAACTGGTGGAGAAGAAGGGGCTGGTGAAGTCTATCACTCGGCTTCGAGCAGAGTTGATGCTAAAGCTTGTGACAGCCATATCCGCCACCCCGCTGAGCAGGTCACCCACCAGCCCTGTCCATCGACCCCCTTTCCATGCCCCGTACTTCCCATCGCCTACGATGTAGAGGTCAAACTCGAAGTGCATGTCCTCGGCTAACTTCTCTAACAGGTCAATGCAGTATCCGTAGCAGCATTTCCGCATGTCTGATGGCAGTGAGCTGCTGTTGGTTTGCTCCAGCTCTCGGAACAGCTGGTTGAGGACTTCTGAGCTGTTGGTTTGAGGGTCAAGGCACAGCTGCCCTGCCGGACATTGGCCCTCCTCATCCACTTCTCTTGTGAACACAAACGGGTGCTCGACTAAGGTCACGACCCGCAATCTGCTCCCCGCCACTGGGAGTCCTGCTTGCCAGCGTCCGCCAAGTCTGATGCCTGGGCCATCCTCCCGCTGGTGCTGGGTCACCCCTGGCCAAAGGCCCTGTTCCTCTAATTCCAGCCGGCCCGACTGCCAGCTTGCCACGGTCACCCAACTTGGCTGGCCCAGAGGATCCCGCTGGAGACTCCAAATGTGGAAGCGTTGGGAGGTAAGGACTCTGGAGAGGGAGCGCTCTACTCGCACAGGGCCTGTCAGCCCAGAGAAGGAAGTGTTCGACAAGAATCTGAGAACAACAGGGACATGAGAATTGTGAGAGGAATATATATATGCTTCCAGCAATAGCAAAGACAGTGATGGGATGACAGAGCAAAAATATGTTGCTGAATCTCTAGCCAACTGAAGCCTGCATATGAGCCAAATCACATAACTATATAAAATAATATATATATATATAATAATAAATGTACTGCACAGTGATATAGTGTGTGTAATAGAGAATTTTAGCTATTTTAAGCCTGGTTATACCAAGGCATTGAGTGATTTTGATTTGTTTGCAAGTTACAAGGTTGTAACTTGATTTACCAAATTACAGTTTCATACCACATTTACAATTTCATACAAATATAACAATAAATATATTTTCGTTTAAAAGGTAAATACAAGAATAACTTTTACATTGCCAAAAACATGTTTTATAATCTTTGTCATTCATTTGTTTTGAGAAATATTTATTTGCACACCTCTTAATTGCAATTTATTATATGAATTGTCCTAGAGGTTTGGCATTACAAATGATAAGGGGTTTGATCATAAAACTAAACATTAAAATATTATCTTATCAAGCTACATTATTGTACATTTTATGCATTGTATGTATACAGTTTGCTATACTGTTATAAAAACTACATTGATTTACATAACAACAGTCAGTGCAATTTTTTCTTACTGTTTGGCTATAGAAAAACTGCACCAAATTGCATGTTTTTGCTCAATTTGAGACTCTGAATAAAAAAGAGGCCATTCTCATAAAATATAAAGGTGCTTTTCTACAAAAATTGAGGCATTATCCCAGCCATAAAAGCCTCATGTTTTTAATATAATAATCAACAACACATTTGCATTCTTAAGGTTGAATAGACTGTGCTAGTTTGGAAAATTTGGTTTTCCTGACTGGCAATTTCATATGTCTGCCTTTACAGGGTTATAACCCACTATAACTGTTGGTAAAATAATTTATCAGTGCTATAAAATTGCCATTTAAAATAAAGAAAATCCTCAGTTTGATTGCAAAATAAATTTCTGAGATTTATTTAAAACTGATGAGCATTTTGCCCAAAAAAATTACAAAAAATTTATGAACACAAGGCTACCCAAGTGCTTAAATGTCAGCCTTATGAAAATGCCATTTGCTCAGTCAATCGTGTGCTTGAACAGGAACAGGATCTCAGCATGTGCTCACCAATCTGCACCTCATTGAAAAGTCACGTTATGCTGAATGACGGCTAAAAATTGCCTATGATTTACAAAATGTTCCTACAAAAGTGAACATAAGGTTTCAAGGTTTAAATCCATCACTGTTTAAATGTAAAAGAATAAATGGAGCACAAAATCCACGAAGCAACAATATGAGCAATTACATGTAATGAGGTAAATATAAAAAGGTACTTTAATAGTCATGTTTTAATAAATTGTTATATTTATTATTACTATTTTATATTTGAGTAAGATTCATTTATTCACTGCATTTATTCTCTGAAAAACAAGCTATGAAAGCCCTGGCTTCTTACGTAAAGGGGTGGGAACAGCAGCTCATTTGCATTTAAAGAGACACACATTTGTTCTTAAAGCGATAGTTCACCCCAATATGAAAATGTATTCATAATTTTTGCACCCTCAAGTGATTATAAACCTTTATGGGTTTCTTTTTTTTCTGTTGAACACATAAAAAGACGTTTTTGAAGAACGCTGAAAACCTGCAACCACTGGCATCCATAGTAGAAAAAACAAATACTACTGAGGTCAATGGTTACAGGTTTCCAGCTTTCTTCAAAATGTCTTTCCTTTTGTGCTTAACAGAATAAAGAAACTCAAACAGGTTTGGAACAAGTGAAGGGTAAGTAAATCATGACAATATTTTTATTTTTGGGTGAACTATCCCTTTAACCTTATTCTAATGTTAGTTAATATGGAGAAATCTAAATGAGCAGTCGCGTGCACATGGCTGGTCATTTGCATAAAACATGGCCAAATCATCTCCATATAAGGGCTTTCTGCATAACCCATCCTATAAGCCTTTCATCACTCTCATCAAACATATGTCTCTCACTCTCACTCTCTCTCTCTCTCTGTCTCTGCAGATGCGCTCTTGACAGATTCTTAAGCAGTGAGTATGTCACTTTCAAATCCAGTTCAAACACAACAAACACCTTTCATAAAAACACAGATTTCACATCTCCCATTAGCCAGCTGTTCATACATGCATACCGGCTCAATATATAATGGAGTTTTCTTACTCTTTTACTGTATATTGTGATGAACCTAAAATGCGAGCAAGAGTATGTGTTTTTTGTGTATGTTTGGTTATTTTTTTGTGAATTTAGAATACATTTTAGAATGATAGGTTTGATAAATCTAAATTTGTTTTTCTTTGGTAAATAATTGCATTTAAATTACGTTTCTAATTGCTTTGTCTGAAAAGTAATTTAGTTACTTAATATGTAATTCATTCATTCATTCATTTTCATTTCGGCTTAGTCCCTTCATTAATCTGGGGTCGCCACAGCGGAATGAACCGCCAACTTATCCAGCATTTGTTTTACGCAGCGGATGCCCTTCCAGCTGCAACCCATCTCTGGGAAACATCCATACACACCCATTCACACTCATACACTACGGACAATTTAGCTTACCCAATTCACCTGTACCGCATGTCTTTGGACTTGTGGGGGAAACCGGAGCACCCGGAGGAAACCCACGCCAACACAGGGAGAACATGCAAACTCCACACAGAAACGCCAACTGACCCAGCCGAGGCTCGAACCAGCGACTTCTTGCTGTGAGGCGAACGTGCTACCCACTGCGCCACTGTGAGGCCCTTAATATGTAATTGAATTACTCAAATCTGTGCTGCTTGAAATGCCTAAACAGAATGTCTCAATGCATGGACAACAGAAATTAAACTCTTAATTCTTTACATTTGAGTCAAATAAGGCCTTTTAGATTTGTTTAAAAAATACAATACTTAAATGTTAAACATTTTCAAAGTAATGAGGCAATATTTCATACATACAATATACAGTGAGTATACATTTCTGACTCAGTTCATTGTTTATTAAGCACGCTCAATGGTCTTTAGCTGAAAAATATAATTGTTCAGCAATATATATTTGTTAAACAAAAAAATTACTTTGCTGCTAGGAATTGATTTATGCATAGCTGTTAAATTTATTTAAAGTATTAAAGGCAAATACATTATGTGTAACTGTAATTAAATTACTTAAAAATTATATCATTCACTTAATTACTTAATCCCTTACTTTGCTTTTTTCAGTGGAAAAAGTAATTTAATTACAGTAACTAGTTAAGTTGTTACACCCACACATGCTTACTGGATGAGACTAATAGGTTTTTATTCAACAAAAACAAAACAAACAAACCAATAAACAAAGAAACAAAAAAAAGATATTTACTATATGCATCTACAGCATGATATAATTAATGACTGTGGTACACTGTAAAAAGTGCTGGCTTCCACATAATCGATTTTTGTTGGAACAACATGAAGGAATTAAGTTAACTTATATTTGTTTTTACAAATTTAAGTGGATTGAAGATAATACAATTAAGTTAACTCAATAATTGTGTTGTTTGAGCTCATTTTAAATAAGCAGTTTGAACAAAAAGCAAGCATCTATTTTTTGAGTGTATATGAGTTGAAAATTCACAGATTCTGAGGACATATATTGTAATAACAGCATAATACGTCCCTTTTAAACAACAAAAGACAAAATAATAAAATCACTGTTAGACCTACTACACTGTATATAAGGTTACTTTGTATCTTTATGTTGTATTATTTGTGAATGTATTAAATACATTGACTTTTTAACATTTAACATTACAATGCAAAAAATCTTACATTGGTGCAGATGAATGCCCTTAATGTTTTAGCAATATATACGTGTATGTGTGTGCATGAGAAAATAATTTGAACCCAGGTCCCTTCGCATACTAAATGAAAATTACATGTCTGGGCAATCATGCCTCCCTGCCGCAAAAAAGAAGTGCCACAACTGTCACAAAGTGCCCTTTGAAAAAATAAAATTAGTGGCATATATTTCTGCCAAGATTTAAATAATTATTTCTTAATCAAGGGCACCTGATTGGCACAATGATTTTCCTTTTAAAATGAACAATTGGAAATCTTAAACAATATATTTTTTTGCAGCAGCAAGTGAAAAGAACAAGAACAGAAGGAAATATAAATCACTCTTGAGGCACACATAAGTTCGAGGCTTTCTTCAAAGGTATGAGGACAGAAGGGCAGGATTATGACCTGAGCAGCCCGAATCACACTAAATCTTTGAACCAATATATGACCTCTGACAGATCATGTATTTAACTGCCGAGCTGCCACCATATTACTGCTGTTAGCGAGCATCCATTGGAGAGTAGTAAACAAACAAATAAATAAATAGAGCACGGTTTATACGTAGGTAAGTAATCCTCCGTGCAGCTCCAGAGATTATGGTCTTCAGCACAGATCACGTCATTTTGATTCCTTACACTTAGCTACACTGCTTTTATGGTAGAATATATGCCATGAATTAGCTCGGTGATCAATTTTTGTCTATAAATCAGACGGGGAGGAATAGTAGTTAAAGGGCTGCCGGGCGATGTCTGGGTCAGATGAAAAATCCCTGGCGAAAGAGGCTTGTGATGTGTGGCTAAATGAGACCATAAATGATATGCACTCTGTGTGACCATAACCGCACACTTCCATTAAAACGGAGCAGAACAGAGAAAATAAAAGGGGAAAAAAGCTGATTGCCTGGACCATTAATTTCTCCTGATAGCCCTGAGTTTGACCCGTTATGAACACTTGATCTGGTGTGAAAGCAGAAGTTCAAAGACATGGGATAACGTGTTAGCGATCGCAAGAGATGATTTCCGTATACTGAGATTTCAATTGCTGTGACTATTATGAAAGTTTCAGAAAGCTTTAGCACCTTTGAGAACCAATAATCCCAGTGTGTTGTGCTGTTTTAGGATTCTTGGAGGGAATGTGTTTGGATCTAGTGCCTGTGCTTCTGCGCTATACACTCATTTTTCAGAGCAAATACATTTCTTAGCGTGAGGGTGGTTGGAGGGGATTCGCACACTGTGAGGTGAATATTAAAGATTACATCACTGCATTCAATCCAGTTGAAAATCTCAGGGGTCCACTATCTCACTTTTTTCATTTAAAAAAAAAAAAGTTTAGTTATCTGAGCAAGACTCATATAACAGCGGCACTTTAATCTTACATCTGAAGGTGCTCTTGCTCTTCTTCCTTTTTTTTTACCACATATATATAAAAAAAATCTCATTTGTGGACATCCTCCGCCCTTCAGTGATAAGACTTCTTCAGTATACTGTGAACAGGGACTTGATCACACTCCAAGCAGAACTCTACAGTTTGTTTTCCAGTTCTAAATACCCTACTTTTTTCTCTAATAAGTCAATTTTTAATACCCTTTGATCTTTGAAACTTTGCAGACATTTTACTTTCACTCACAGCTATATATTAAACACTTCTGTGATTCAAAGCTGAATTTTCAGCATCAAACGATCCTGCAGAAATCATACTAATATGCTGCACTGATATGATCAATTATTACTGGCGTTCAATCATTAATGAGGATTTTTATTATGATCAGTGATTAAAAAATTCTGTTCTGCTTTATATTTTATTATTATTATTAATATTAAAAATAGATTTTTTAGGATACTTTGAAGAAAAAAACAACAACATTTATTTTAAATGAAGTCTTTTGTAACATTCCAGTTGTCTTTACTGTCACTTTAATCAATGAAATGTGTGAATTTACTTTTTTGTAATGGTACTAAATCATGGTTTCCACCAAAATATGAAGCAGCACAACTCAGTGTTTTCAATGATAATGGAAAAATCATTGAATTATTAACTTTATATATTTCTTATTATTATTATTTCTTCTTCTTCTTCTTCTTCTTCTTCTTATTATTATTATTATTATTATTATTATTAACTATTATTATTTTATTTAATAATTATAATTATTATAACCCTGTACTAAACAGCTATTTACTTAAATTAAAAATAAAAATACTATAGTTCCTTAAGGCATAAATCACCCATAAATCTTCTGTCAATTGTGTCACCCTTTACTTGTTTCAAACCTTTACAAGTTTCTTTCTTCTGCTAAACACATTTTTCCTTTTTGGGTGAACTATCCCTTTCAATGTTGGTCTGTCAAGATCTATAAACAACAGTCTCTGTGGCTGCGATACTAATAGACAAGACTCCCAGAGCCTCCTCCACTAACACAATGATAACAACGCATCAAGCTGAGAGTCAGTGGACAGGAGGCTCTGCAAGCTCCTGACGTTAGACTGGACACCTGCACTGAAGATGAAGAAAGATCTCCCTGAATGCAGAAAGGTTTGCGTCCTGTTTATAAAGGCCAGCGAGTCAAGAGGACGCACAGCAGTGTCAAAAAGTGGCTTCCATAATGCTGAGAATGCATCATTGTGTAACTGCTAACTTGACAGTTTATGTTAATGCACACTGGGATGTGGTTTTGATTAAGGAGGTATAAATGTATTGAAAATGCCCCCCAAGTCAGTTAATTGCATTTTAAAGTCTCCGGTGGCTCCATCAGGAAAATAACTTTAAGGCTTGAGACCATACTGCGGTCGAGACAGAATATTCCAGTAACTTAATACTGGCGGCTGGAATACTAATTCAGCCAATTTCCTTGGAGAGTATTTACTACCTCATAATTCCCTTAATGCAAAACATGCTTAATATGTCTACGCACACTAATGACTAAAGGTGAATTTAGGTATTGAAATTACTGTACTGCGTGATCAGATAACAAATGAATTCCTGATTACGTATCTTAATTAAAATCAGACTTCTAAACACTGACAAGACAGACACCAGTGTTTGGGAAGTTACTTTGCAGCTCCAGTTAATCGCATATTTTTTTACACATAGTAACAGCTTCATTTAGAACCACATCATCCTGAAGAACCCTTTTAATTATGGAGAAATGGTTCTCAGTGGTAATTTTAGGCTTCTTTATTTCCCGCCTTTTTGTTTTTTTTTAAATCCGTAACTGTCAAAACACCTCATTACTGATTTTCTGGAGCTCCGCATAGTAGTTTTGTTATATGTAGTTCCGTAAACTGAACTTAATAGATTCAAGAAACAAAGCAGATACAAAACAGGAAATAGATGTGAAATGGAGTACCACAAATATATTTTCACATTAAAATTTGCGCACACACAAAAACACTCGACAATATTGCAGAGTCCTGACCATAGACACTATATTAGAAACACCTCACATATTCATTGACTAGTTTTTTGTAATTTGATGCAAAGATGACATAACACAAAGTATAGCTTGATAAATGTACATATTTTTTAATCTAAAAAATCAACACTTTTGAGTAGGGCTGCACAATATATTGATTCAGCATTGATATCACAATGTGAGCATCTGCAATAGTCACATTGCAGCATATGCTCTGTTAAGTTATGATTATAGTTGATCAGCACCACAGTTTTGTGGAGTCACTGAAGAGTTCAAACAATAACAGAGGTAAAGTGTATCATTTGCATGTGTTTTTAAGGCATTTAAAGCATTCAGGTACAAACAATTCTAATAATTATTAATAAAGATTTTTTAATAATAACTTGACTTTACTGAATTTATACAATGAAGACTATACAGTGTTATTTTCCATTGCATTTGATTATTACGTTTCTATACCTGAATACAGTTTCACTCTCCAGAAAACCATAAACCACTATTTAGTTCACTTTTATCTTTGCTCTTTTGTATTTATTTCTGCTTGTAATTTGTTTATTATATTTTATGCATAATTCACTCCCTTAGAAAATCATCTCAATCATTGCAATGTCATACTTTTCCATAATTGTGCAGCTCTACTTTTAAGGATTTAAGATGCTTTACCATTGAAACATGTCATCACCATACTATACTTACTATATACTAGACAGACTGTCAAAACTGTCTACACATTCAATTGTAAACTATATATTTAAAATGTAAGTGTGACATATTTGTCATTTATTTATGTGATTTATTTGTCCTTATTATTACGTTGGTTTATGCAAAAACATACCCAGCCCCAATAATATTAATATGAGTAGTCACTGGACATTTTTCATATTTTTGAGACTGCGTATGCTTTTGCACTTTATCTTTTTAACAAGGTAAAGAGCTGAGCTCACATACCTTCCTTTTTTGCTGCTTTTGTCCTTATGAATAGAAATGGTAACTTTAAACTCAATTACATATTTCAGAGGCTGTTATAAACTACAAGAGGACAGAGCAAAGCGGCTATTCGATTACACTGAAAAACAAATATAACAATGAACCAAAAGCATTATAGCTGATTGTGAAGACATGTCACAGAAACATCTATTTGACCTTTTATGTATTTATTCATTTTCAGTGTTATTAATGTATTTAGCTACTAGCTGTTAGCACTGCCATTATTGTTCAAATTATTACAAGTTCAAATCATTAAATACTTCATTTTATACCAATAAGTCAATAATTTAAAGATATACAACGCAAAGCATGGTTCTTTACAGAGCAATATGAAAAGTGTTCTATTTAACTGCTATTGTAACAGGCTGAAGAACTCTTGGTACTGTTTTGTTCCTGAGTGCAGAGTTAAGTCAGATACTAACAAAAATGAAACACTGAAAATGTATGGAGAAACACCCATTATATGAAAAAAGATCAATAAGTGTGTATTTTAAAAAGAAAGCCCCATTTTAAACATAAACCATTAGCAGTGACATTTTGCTACAAAACGTTTCACATTATGCGTCTACTTACTACATTCTTAAATTGATGCCTCGTGACAGTGCTTACATTTTCAGTTTGCATAAGCAGCATACAATAGAGTGACCTATGATATTTTACTCTTTGAGACACATAAATTTCAATAAATAAGGCTGTGGATAGTTTTATCCTACGCTAATGTCTAATTCCAACACAATTTTCATATCCCCTTTAGATAATTAGGCTCGAAGGCAAGGGCTCCACAAGCCAAAGACGTGTCACATGCAGATTCCACATTAATCAGAAACGTGAAACATTGATAAATGAGGTGCAAAATGAATGCTTTAATTTTTAGTTTGCATAGTATAACCTATGACAGTTGACTCTTTAAGATGCATACATTTCAATATATAAAACCGTGCAGTTTCTTTCGCTAATGCTTCTTCTAACATAATCTAAAAGTTTTCTGTGAATTAATTTTCAGATTCTAGATTAGTCGTAAAACTGAAGCGTAGTAAATAAAGCATATTTGTGCAAAATGAATGCCTTAATATACAATTTGCCTAGGCTGCATGTTTTTGTGTGACCTGTGAAACTACAGTCTTCTAGATTAAATCCTATACTGGCACAATCTCCAGCTTTATTGAGAGTAACTGTGCTTGAAGGTCATGGCTTCAGCCACACGTCACTTGATAATTGCACTGTTTAGACGATGTGTGAAACATTGTAAATGGGGTAAACCTTTGCAAAACATATTCTCTTAAGATTTCCTTTTTAACCTATGACACTTGGCCCTTTAAGGCATAAATAAATAAGACCATGGCTTTCCTTTGCTAATGGTTTATACTGATAAAATCTACAGTTTTATAATGAATAACCAGGCTTGAAGATCATGGGGTCATATTCGCTACACGTCACATGAAAGCAACACACTATTAGGAAATATGAAACATTGTAAATGAGTGATACCTGAGCAAAAGGTAGCCTATTAGTTATAATGTGACAAACAGCAGCAATGCAGCATTGCTAAACACTATCACTATTGTTTATGTCAAATTATGACTAATAGGCTACATTTATAGTACTTGTTGGAAAAAAAGAGTTGCTACCTTATGTTTTGGTTTGTTTATGAACAGTTTTTCTACTGTTATGTAAAAGTAAGCTATTTTCTATTTGAATGTGGAAAACCTTCGCTTCATAAAAAAAATATCTTTGGGTCTTTAAACAAGAAAAGATGCAGGTGCCTTTTACATTTTAGGATGGGATTTCTTACAAAATGATGATCACATCTGAGGGTTTATGGCATCTTGAACCCCTCAATCTTGAAAGATTAAAAGCACCTGCAGTAGATAGTAGATTTAGGCATGTCTTACTGCCTTTATACCTCCATTGACCGCCTATGAATGCAAGATTTTAAGCTTTCAGGTGCAACTAGAAGCCATTGTAAATTCAAGTCACAAAATGTTCATTTCTACTCGTGCTTTGAAAATCTGTTAGATACTTTGAAATATAAAATTGTATTAAATAATAATAATACTCCCTAGCTGAAGATGCTTCATATGCATGCTTACCTGGCAAGGTACTGTCCAGAGGAGGGTAGTTCATGTTTATTAGGCTTGTCGAAACAGTTGACCATGTTCTGAATGAGTGCCAAATCTGGTCTCACCATGGTAGCAGCATATACAGCTCTGCCAATGAGCTGCAGGGTGTCCCTAATGTAGAAGTTCAAGGGTTTGCGATTAACCTCCCCATAAGCCAGAAGACCAAGTGGGGAGCCAATAGAGTGTAGAGAATCCAGACTAAGCGGGTATCCCATGATCCAGTGCATAGGAGGCAACGTGCCACTCAACTGATGGGCGCCGTGCAGCACTGTGGCTGTACATTCAGGGTCGGAGCCAAAAAGCACCACAGAAGATGCCGGAGCAGAAGGAGTCCTGCTGAGGAGCTGCGAGAGGAGCTCCATCACCTTGTCTTCATTTATATTTTCCTCAATTCTGGACAGATTCAGAGTCTCCCAAAGGTGCCAGTGGGCTCCATCCAAACCTAAGTGACCGCGCTGTTCAAGCTCTTCCAGCATTCCAGTATTTCCACCTCCCGGACAGACAGTTGCCGCTCCACCCTGCCAGCCCCCCCTCAGCAACACAGCCAAAAGCAGGTCAGATAGTCCTGAAGGGGGCATTCGAGTCATCATCTGCAAATGGAAGCGGTTCTGAAACCAGAAACATACACAAATACAATTAATCAAAATACGGAAGAGATTCTGTGCTCCTATAGGTTAATATCACCTACGTGATGGAATTTGTCATGGACATCAAGAAACATATTAAACATACTAGATTTTCTGTATTAAAATTGACATGGCATCATTGTCAGGAAGAAACAATTGATTCTTGGGTCCAGACAGCCATTTGTCTTTTACAAATCCCCTCATCACTCACATCAAAATTGGGAAAAATCGTGTAATCTGTTAAATTTGGCTCAAGGCATACTAGAAAACTCTAGATGTGTGTGTCTAGGCATGTTGAAACTAAAATCTGCAGAACAGTGGCTCTTCAGGACTGAGTTTGGATACCAATGGATGTATTTCAGAGTGAAGCATGGGAGTGTGTTCCTTTACACACAAGCAGCTCATAAACAGATGCATTAATTGTTTCAGAGTGGCTCGGTTCTCACAGCTTAGAGTTTCAGCCTCAAACATCAAGCATGCAGACTGTTGGATGAATGTATGAGGCATATGCCAAACCAGATTGGAAACACTTCTGGAGTTACAAAGTCATAATCATTTCTACAGAATTTTTATTCTGCCTGGAAACAAGGCTAACATAATATGAGACCCCCTCATATTATAGACAAATGTCTTTGTGTATACAGCTGTGACAATAATCACAGGGTTGGGTTTTCACAAGAATATATACTTTAAAGCATAGATACTTCACTATTATTGTAGGGACATCAATGTCATAATTTCACACCAGTAAACTCAATGCTGAACAAAACATTGATTGATTTTAAGCATCAGACAGCCTCTCGGTGGTTCTTGGCTAATGAAGGCTGCTATGGAGTCTGGACCTTCTGCCATAAGTCAGAAGGTCAGGCTACATGAGACCAGGTCAATACATAACATACAACTGTGCCTGCAGTTTTTAATCAGAACAAATGCTTGATTGTTTACCATTTGAAAATGAAAAAGGTAGTCTTAACACTAGTGTTGCAACTTGCAATATATACCAGTACTAGAAAATTATCATGATACCCACTCTTTTTTTTAATAACACCAATACTTTTAAAAAACTACACTTCACTTATTAAACAATACTTCTTGCTCACACACCTTTGTACGTTTTAGGTATTAATATGTACACTTAATTTGCACTTAAGGTACCAATATAGCCCACTTCAGTACAAATGAAAAGGTGCCACCCCAGTGACAGCTTTTGTGACAGCCTTTGTATCTTTGTTTCTGAAAGTGCAGCATGTGTGCACATATTTCCACTCAGTGCAGGACTGCTTTTACAGATAGTGTTAGGCACCATAACATATCATGCATGAATAAGTAAATAAAGTGCATGAAGTGCATGCTATTAAAATGAGTTATTAAGCATGACAGCCTCAGAAAAGAAATCAATGCTGTTGCTGCACTGACTGACACACACCTGAAGCATGTGAAGAGAAAGCGCCACAGACAAAACGTGATGACCAATTTTAGCTCTTTTTAGCACCATTATTCTAGCTGAGCGGTTTTCCATTTGACCCTTTGGCCAACTTGCCAATATTGCAAAAATCCATACACTTACCTGTAGGCTAGGCTGTATGATAGATTTATTTTCACAACATTGACCTATGAACTGGAATGTGATTTATTTATTTGTGTGTGTGTGCAGGACACACAGAGAAGTCAAAGGCCAAGTTTCATTTGTTTAAATAAACAAGCAACACGGTTAAGAGTTACATGTTGGGTCACATGTTATTTAATTACTTTTTTGTTGAGTTTGAGTATTTAGTATCCGTCTTGTGTTTCAGCCTGATATCGTATCAAAGTCATTTTGGTATTGTGACACCAATGCTACACACCGACTCGTCAAAACAAACCCCACAACCATAAAATAAAGATATCTCAAGGCTGCAAATGCGTATTGTATTCCCTAACGACCATACGTTTGAATAAGTAAGAGGGAAGTCTGGGGAGAGTGTTAGATCTCCTGTGACTTCCATTTCCTAAAGCTGCCTTATAGGCAAATAGAGGAATATATTACTCTGAACTTATGATGACCTCATACTCAAAAACACGGAAAACAACACTCATTTTGATGCAATCCAGGAAACGTGAATCACACAAATAAAATAAAAAACTAACTGAAACAGTGAGGAAGAGCCGTCAGCTCTCATCTGAAATGGCTCCTGGCCATCTCCACACAGACACTCTGCTGTTTTGATGTGGACTGACAGGGAGGCGTGCGCCAATGTGCCGTGAGAGTGAAGGATGGGATATTTGGGTGTTCTGAGGGGAAGAGCGCCTGTTTGAACCTGGTGGGGGGCTGCGAGTGAGCAGCACGGGGCCGCTGCGCTGAAGAGGAGTCCCCACGCAAAGTTAAAACCGGTGTGACTGGAATAAAATTACTGCCAGTGGCTCTGACACAGGACCCTGTGACTTTCGCTGCTACTTAGGGCACATGAATTAGCACGCGCACTGACGACTCCATGTGGTGATGCCAAACTGGATGAGTTTGAAGAAGAAAGATAACATTTAGTGTCGAGGTTCTGCTCTGGTGAAACAAAAGACAGAGGCTTCAAAAAATAAAAATGGACTGAGTGGGTCCTGGGGTTGTGGTGTGTACATATGGGAGCATAGATAAGAAAAGCAAAAGGGGGTAGGCTTATCTTTTATTTACCAGGTGATGCCGGGCGAATAGCAAACAAATAAACAAACAAACAAACCAGCACCTTCTATTTGAAGGCCAACCTTCAGCCTTGAGGCCACTCATTGCTCAATCGATCAGAAAACAGCTGCTGCTCCAAACAATACCTGTGCTTGGTGGGACGTTACCCCTCTCGCGTCTAAATGGATCCTCAAGTTGACAGCATCCGAACAGCATGAGCAATTTGATTTGTTCTCTCCATCTCGGAAGTTTAGCGGAGAATGTCTATGTCCATTTCCACTTTCCCACACCTTTCGAGTAATTTTTACAATCCGTCTCAACGCTGGGCCGAAATAAATGGCTGCTATTTTTTTTTACTGACAGCTCATAAATGGCCCGGAAGCTATAGAGTAACATTTCATTAATATCCAATGCACAACACACAGGTTTTGTGGACTAATACAAACAGCAGTTTGGCCATCAAATTATCGTGCAGGTGTAGAGGTGGATGTGCTGAATCTATCTGTCACTCTCACACGCAAACAGCACCTGATCCATAAACAAACCATAATTGAGCAGAGAAATTGGAAATTACTGTTTATCTTCCTGAAACATACGGCATAACTCATGTAACACCCGATGATTTCTGGTCCGATAGTTGATGAGCTTGTGAGGTACCTAATTTTGTAATCATGGTTGGTGTCATATATCATCTGCATTTTTTTTCTTTCGTATTATGAGAAAAGTTTAACTATTATTCCACAAAAAAGATATGCAACATACTATATATTTTTGTAAATGACTATTTAGTGGGTTGTCAGAAAATAAATTAATTTGTGTCATTATATACTGAACTTTATGACCTTGTTCCAAACATTTGACTTTGATCTCTTTTCTTACAATTACGAGATAAAAAGTCACAATAATGTACATTTTGGGGAAAAAAGAACAGCAATGCAGGTCTGTAGAGTTCTGATTCTTTTGTCGGAGTTGTGACGATTTCTTTCTCATAAGAATCATGAGAAAGACTGCAAAATCCCAATTTCAGGGAATAAAGTTACATATCTGAGAAAAAAGAAAGTGCAGAAAAATCATAAACCCTTTTAACATGCAGTTATGATTACCACTGACTTGCTTTGTACAGATAAAAGAAAACACTGAAATACATCTCAAAATATCTTATTATATTTCACAGAAAACAAATTACATAATTTTCTTATTTAAGTAGCCTGTCCCTTTAAGGAAGCCTGGTAAAAATTGATTTTAGGTCATTTCCACCAAATGGGTTTCTTAGAAATTGGTGCAGAGTAATTATCCTGAGATATGACATTTAGAAAAGGCAGATAAGTAAAAAAAAAAAAAAAACCAGGAAAAAATCCATTTCACACTATTAGTGCCCAGGCAAAATATCTACTATCTTTTTTCCCTTGGAATAAAAGGCTACATTTGAATGGCTATTAATACTGAGAGGTGTTTTAAAAACCATCAGATGGTCTATGACAAGTATCAGCAGGGGCTAACAGGACCTAACTACCAGTCCAACTTCAACCCCTTGGGTTTTGCTTTCTAAAACAGCCTGAGGGAGCGAAATAGAATGAAACAGAACTCAGCTGTCAAGATGCGTTTCTAAAAAGCAAAACTATTTTTAACTTGACATGCAACATCAAAAACGGAACATGCAAAATGTGACACAAAAGCCTAAGATTTCCATCTGCATGTACACAGACTAACATTTAAAAAACAGCAGAGACTGCACAGCCTGTGGTAAACTGCAGGGTAAAATGGCAAAAATTCAAGTGTTGAGACCACCAGCTCCACTCATATACCCCCCCCCCCTCAGATTACCATTATGAAAAAATACATTTTAATAATAAAACATGCTGTTCCCCAGTCTATTGTCCTCCTAGAGTGAATAATAATCTAAAGTAGCAATATTTTAGTTAAGGACAGTTTGTTAGGCAAGGTCTAATTTTGATTGGTGTTTGAGCGTGCTCCCCCAGCTCACTGCAGAGAATTGTCACTCATTAAACAGAAGATTACAGCTCTCTGAGGTAAGGTGTAATTAAATATTTTTCTCAAAGTTTTAATGGTTAGAAACAATCAGGTTGTTATTCCATTAAATAAACTTAAAGGGTTAAGAAGACATAAATTGCTTTTGGCGGTGTTGTTGTGGTAAAGAATCTGCTCTCCGCATTAACAGTAAAACTTCTTAAATGATGTACAAATCTAATGATCTAAAACCTATTTTTAAGACTGTAATTATTTCTAGTTTTCTGATATGTACTTCCAAGCATTTTTGTGTTGCTATATTCAGATTGCTCAGAGCTCTGTCATCTCTACACGGCATACAAGATATAATTTCTGTTGGAGCAGCGAGATGTTTGTTTTATGGCACGGTAAGACTTGAAATGGTAAAAAGGAATGGAGCATATTTTTAGCTGGTACTATATGTGGGACATCGCTAGTTTCTCACAGACATTACTAGTCTCTCACAGCACATCTAGTCTCTTACTGGACATCACTAGTCTCACACTGGACATCACTAGTCTCTCACAGACATCACTAGTCTCTCACAGATATCACTAGTCTCTCACTGTCACAGGACATTACTAGTCTCTTACAGCACATCACTAGTCACTCACAGTACATCACTAGTCTCTCACAGACATCACTAGTCTCACACTGGACATCACTAGACTCTCACAGACATCACTAGTCTCTCACAGACATCACTAGTCTCTCACAGTACATCACTAGTCTCTCACAGTCACAGGACATCACTAGTCTCACATTGGACATCACTAGTATCTAACAGACATCAATAGTCTCTCACAGTCACAGGACATCACTAGTCTTACATTGGACATCACTAGTCTCTAACAGACATCACTAGTCTCTCACAGTCACAGGACACCACTAGTCTCTCACAGGATATCACAGACATCACTTGTCTCTCACAAACATCCCTAGTCTCTCACAGTACATCACTAGCCTCTCACTGGACATCACTAGTCTCTCACAGGACATCACTAGTCTTACACTGGACATCACTAGTCTCTCACTGGACATCAGTAGTCTTACACTGGACATCGCTGGTCTCTCACAGTCACAGGACATCACTAGTCTCTCACAGAACATCACTAGTCTCTCACTGGACATCACTAGTCTTACACTGGACATTGCTAGTCTCTCACAGAGATCACTAGACTCTCACAGTCACAGGACATCACTTGTCTCTCACTGGACATCACTAGTGTCTCACTAGACACTACTAGTCTCTCACATGACATTACTATTCTCTCACAGACATCATTGGTCTCTCACAGACATCACCAGTCTCTTACAGTCACAGTACATCACCAGTCTCTCACTAGACATCACCAGTGTCTCACTAGACACCACTAGTCTCTCACGTGACATTACTATTCTCTCACAGACATCATTAGTCTCTCACTGGACATCACTACTCTCTAACAGCTCATCTCTAGTCTCTCTCAGACATCACTAGTCTCTCAGGACATCACTAGTGTCTTACAGCACATCAGTCTCTCACTGGACATCGCTAGTCTCTTTTTTAGACTGTGCTTTAGAGTATATGTAACACATGAACTATGCTTTAAAAAGGGCCCTTTTCCTGTTAGTATAACTTCAAATTGGACTAAGCATTGACCTCAAAATTAGGAAAATTGTAGGTTGTTCTCTAATTTTGATGGCCGCTGTATAATTAGGTTCATACTATGTCCAATTTAATTGCATAAAATTATCAGAGTCCACTGCAAATCTGCAAAATAAAACATTTGTCATATCAAGAAATCTAAAGTCACAAAGTAATTGACTTGACATTTATTGCTGGACTTTTAGACATTTATTGCTCCAAACATTTTAGACAAATGTTTGGATCCAGTGGGGAAGAATTTAAAAACCCACTTCCTGAGACTGCCAAATGCATTTTAGAAATATGTTTCTAACTGTATTCCTATTACAAGCAAAAACCAGAAGAAAAAAAAAAACAGCCTTTGTTGACCTCACTAATAGAGTAATTGGTTTGTGGGCGACTAGTCAACCATCCTGACGCTTCCATACTCTGCAATCAATTTTAGTGTTTTTTTTTTCATCATCTTAGTCCCATAATGTTGTGCCAAAGTGCTTTAATGTCATAAAGAAAACTGCTTATCTAGATATAAAATTCTGCCTCTTAATGTTTTGAAAAGAGAAATGTGATGGCAGAAAGAAATGTGAGGGAAAAGTACATCAATACTGCTTCTCCGCTATGAAGAGTGACAGTAACTTAATTAAGAAAGACAACTGTGGGAACCGACTAACGTGAATAATTTCAAAACACTCACACAGTCTGGCAAGTTTTAATTACATAATGAAAATGAGGCACTCTTTAAGGGTCTGACTGACAACTGAAGAGGATCATTTGGGGATAAAGAACTGATTTATGTAATGTATCAGGATACATTAAATTGTTTGGGGTATTATGACCTGGCGAGTGATTTATGCTTGTGTGTCTACACTATTTATGCAAATCAGGATAAAGAAAAAAAGGATTTAGCATAATTAAAAGGGTGCGCAGCTTGTATATGCAATGAAGAGAGTTGCTATCACGCTTCATAAAGTGCTCATGTGGCTTGAAAGTAATGCTTAACTACTTACTCAGTCTGCCATACTGAGTGACATCGCCTCTGTGTTTAGTTAGCCACATCATTAGACATAAGCTTGTCTGCGCAAATGTGTGACATCCCACAGTCTCAACTGCACCCGAGGCTCCCTTCAACATCAGATAAGTGGAGAAATGGCAGCTCTTTATAATCTCTGCATTATCATCAAAGTGCTTAATGTCTTGTTTTATTTTTCTAAACTGCTATGATAATAATCAAAAACATAAAGGGGAAGAAATTTTAAACCTGCAACCTTAGTGCCTGCCACCAGAATGAGATTGTTCACCCCAAAATAAAAATTACCTCATCTGGTTTTAACATTTATGAGTCTCTTTCATCTGTTAAACACAAACAAATATATTTTGAAGGATCCCAGCATGCAGTTTGTTCAAAAATACATCACAAATGCAAATCGATTTGATGTCAAAACCTTGACGTCTATTTGACATCCAAAATAACATGACAAAATAACGTCACAAAAAGTATTATAGTATAAGAAACTCTTGATTCATCTGAATGTTTCATTCCAAATGACAAAATATTCACTGGATTTTGTATCCCTACAATGCATGTAAACTACCTTGATGTCAAAACAAATGACATCTAACATTGCCCTGTTTTTTTATGCCTAATGCTGGTTGCTGTCACCAATCGACTTCCATAGTAGGAAACAAATACTATGGAAGTCAATGGGTGCCAGCTACCAGCTACCCTGGGTGAAAAACATTACTTTATATTACAAGAGTTGTGTGTCCATATTCATAAAAAGGTACATGATTAAATTATTTCCAGATAATTTCCGGAATAAGTGGGCTCTGAGTGTACACTTTACTATTGGATTTGTCAATGCAGTGACACGGGCAGCACGGTGGTGCAGTAGGTAGCGATGTCACCTCACAGCAAGAAGGTAGCTGGTTCAAGTCTCGGCTGGGTCAGTTGGCATTTCTATGTGGAGTTTGCATGTTCTCCTCATGTTCGAGTGGGTTTACCTCACAAGTACAAAGATATGTGCTATAGGTGAATTGGGTAAGCTAAATTGTCCGTATTGTATGTGTGTGAATGAGAGTGTATGGGTGTTTCCCAGTGATGGGTTGAAGCTGGAAGGGCATGCGCTGCATAAAACATAGACTGGATAAGTTGGCAGTTCATTCCGCTGTGGCAACCCATTATTAATTAAGGGACTAAGCTGAAACGAAAATGAATGAATGAATGAATGAATGAATGAATGAATGCAGTGACACAACTGACATGGTAGGACATACGACAAAGAAACGTGACGTACTGTAGTACAACCGATTTACTTTAATACTACCATGTGTACTACTTTATATAGAACATACAAAAAGCGGAAATTACAATTTCAGATACAGAGAGAGTATGCAAATTCAGATGCAGCCATTTTGATTTTTATTTATGACAACATAAATTCAACATGTCGGATAGAAGTGAAGCTCAAAGTACCACTACAACATCTACCATTTATCACTGTGCATATATATAACAAAGTAAAACAGACCAAAAGAAAGAGCACAACTCAACAGTAGAACTGCACAAATGTTTAAATAAGTAAATAAATAAAGCTTTGTGTAAACAACTTCCTTCCACCACAGTCAAATATCAAGTTGACGGTTTAACAGCAGAGTAAAAGCCTTTTAATTCGAAATTTTAGGACTAATAATGAGAAAACGCTTAGCTGATAATATTATACATACATACATATTTTGGGGCTTTAATAATTAATGCATAATAAAGGTGAATCAATTGCTTTAAGGATTAGGCATGATTAAATGTACTGAGATCAGAAAGAAAAGCAGAAATGCATTTTGTTAAAAACTGTGACTGAAACTGTACTTTAATTTTCTTATCTTAACTCTGCATATGTGGCACAGGAATCAAAACTTTTTATGGTGTAACGATGAAAGGGAAACGTAAGCCAGGAAATCCAAAGCTCAGCTCTTTTAGCAGCTGCCAGTGTTAGCATTTTGCCCCAAACCGTGATTGTTTTTTCCTCTCCAAGGGCAGAAAGCATTGTTGTTTTTTCTTGTTACTGCTGCTTGTTACTTTTTTTTGTGCGTATATCACTACATCACTGTCCTGTGTGCACCGCTGCGCCAAGTTTGCATCTGAAGTATAATGGCATTTCTTTGTTACTAAATGTTAGCAGCCTAGACTCTGACCTGTTATTATTCTTGATAACATTTCCAAATCTTGTTTGCTCCATGGTGACCCTAATATGACACAGCAAAAATGTCCCATTCCGTGAGTGAAAAGTAAGCCCATAAAATGTATAACTCCATAGCATAGAAAACAGCACTGTAATGAGGCTTTGAAATCAAAATACTTTTTTTTACACTTTATAATAGGAGCGATCACTCACATTAGGCCTAGTGAACAGTGCACAGCGCACTCCCACTGGGCGATAAAGTAATATTTGAAAATGAAAGCCATTTGGGGAAATGTGAGTTTATGAATGAGGTGATTTACCAAATGATCCTGTCCAAATTCACCAGTACAGAATCCTAAACATCCAGCAGCGCATGCTGAAAGAATGAGTCCTCGGTGAAGGTGTGAAAGCTGTCAGACTGCAAAACACGGAGTTTAACCAAATCTTTCGACATTAGTTTGACCCATCATTTCAGAAATTAGATTACAATCATAAAGATCATCTATTGCTTTTTCATTAAATGCAAACTTGCTACAAAGACTGGCAAAATATGCATGGCTGCCTGCGTGGGAATTAGAAATACCATTTGAAATATTCCAACAGTGAACTTTAAAATGTCTTAGGGATAAACTTTAGCAGCGGCTTTCCATGCACAGAAAGTTGGAGTTAATTGCAGAGACGGCCCTCAAGGAGCTGTGATTTACTGCTGTGCTTAAGACCGTAATGTTGACAAAGCAGGACTGCGCTCTCAGTAACTCTCAAAGGTCCGGGTCATCCGCATAAGGTCTGTCGCAGGGACTAAGGTTGCATTTTGGGATATATGTTTTTCTGCATCACTGCACCAAACACTCAAATAATTAACAATTGGCTTATCATAAAACGTCAACTAGGGCAAAACCTTCCCATAGGCCAAATCACTGCCGTGGATAAATCCCACACACAAGTCCACCTCTAAATGTATTCCATGTAATGACACGTTGACTCTCTTTAGCTTGACACATACTGTAGCTTGCACATTACTGTCACAAACTGTTTCTTCAGAAAACGGCAATATTCCTGCCACAACATAAGATTGAATTGAACCGGTGTATCAGGATACTTTGACTCTTACCTGAGGAAGATTTACCAGTAACATAGATTAACTCTGTGGGACATGGTGGCTCAGTGGTTAGCACTGTCGCCTCACAGCAAGAAGGTCGCTGGTTTGAGTCCCGGTTGGGCCAGTTGGCATTTCTGTGTGGAGTTTGCATGTTCTCCACGTGTTGGCGTGGGTTTCCTCCGGGTGTTCTGCCACAGTCCAAAGACATGTGGTATAGGTGAACTGAATAAACTAAATTGCCCATAGTGTATGTGTGTGAATAAGTGTATATGGGTGTTTCCGAGTACTGGGCTGCAGCTAGAAGGGCATCCTCTGTGTAAAGCATATGCTGGATAAGTTGGCAGTTTATTCTGCTGTGGCGACCCCTAAAGAACAAAGGGACTACGCTGAAGAAAAATGAATGAATGATTAGATTAACCCTTACATCATGAATGGTTCTAACTACAATGTGTATACTTGAGTCACACTACTTGAGTTTAACTGCATTACGTTTACCATTCCCATTGCCATAATGACAGAAACTTGCTGTTTTTTGTTTCAAGATGAGACAACCAGTGATTAAATGTCCATGCTTGTGACAATAAAAGCATTTCCTTTCCTCTTTAAAAAAAAAAAAAAAAAAAAATGCTTTTGGTCGTAGTTGGCTAGGCTAAGATGTAAGTAGTGCAAACCTGAGGAGTCTTAAAAGTTACTATGCACTATTTTTCATATCAACCAAATTTCAAAAACTTCTTTGGGTAGATTTATTTGCTTTGTTCCTATATTGTTCACTCACTACAGCCAATTTACTTTCTACAATTCAACTATATCGCATGTCTTTGGACTGTGGGAGAAACTGGAGCACCCACACAGACACGAGGAGAACATGCAAGCTCCACACAGAAAAGCATGCTGCCTCAGCTGATTCCTTCTGTCAACTTGTCAGATCATCCTACTTCCAATTCAAAAAGTGGGTATCACATCTCAATGACAAAATATGCTACCCCATCAAATTGTGCTGTAAGGCTGTAATATCATCCTAACCCAAAAAAACTATCCCAACCTTGGAAGTTGGAACCCTTGAAATATAGTGCTGCTAGCACAATCGGATGGGTATGATAAAATGTCAGGACACCAGTACTTGAATCAGGGACCTTCTTGCTGTAACCACTGTGCCACCTAATAAATTTTATGAATGTATATTTACTGAGTAATCCACTATTCTTTACCTGAGATTTGAATCACAAAATTACACGAGGCAAAAAAGCGGGGCGAAAACATCACTTGAAGACATAGACTAGTAAAATCTGTGTACATGTCAATGGTGACTACAAAATTTGGTGCTCATTTTTTTCCAAGCCTGAAATTTAATCAGTCAAAGATTTCTCATTTTTCTTTAAGAACCTCATAGTTAACAAACCTTAAAGTCTTGGTCTTGTCTTGGGATGGACCTCATTTGTACTTGTCTTGGTCTCAGATTAAGAGGACTCTGAGTTTTATTTTAAGACTAGTCAAGACCATTTCTTAATAACACAAAATTTCTGATGCATTGTCTGACTTCTTTTATTAACACCATTGCTGAGGCTGAATGTAAAATGTCCTACTTCAATACAATTAAATATATTCCAAAGAATCCATACCAGAATTTAAGCCAAAAATAAAGGTACAAAAGCTGTAAATGGGCCACTTTTGTACTTTAAGGTATACTGCATGTACTAATATGTTTTATGGTACAAATGTATACCATTTGAAAATGTTTGAATGAATTGATTAATTAATCCATCAAATGAATTGTATAATCAAAATTAATTCCTACATTTTATTAATCTTTCAGATGAATTTAAGAAATGCTGGTCTGGTATGGATCTCGTTTTTTGTTCTCAGTTTAGGTGGTCCTGACTACAAAACTGTTTGCACATTATATAATAAATGTCACACCCCCTGCATAAAAATAAATGTACATTTTAAATATGAAAAACTTGTTGCACTATGATTATAATAGTACAGTACTTTATAATAGTAACTTTTTAGTTTAATCTTAATCATGACATGACACTAAAAGTTCAAATGTAATATAACTGAGCATTGATAATGATTTAATGTATTTTATTAATATCATAATTAGATACCTTTGGGCAAGTTATCTAAATACTTATCTAAATTCAAAATAAAAGTATAATAAAAATCTAATTATGCGTTCCGACTGCTCATCCAAAAAGCGCCCACTTAATTGACTTTTGTTAAGTCAGCCTGATAAGAAAAGGTTAACGTTAACTTTTCAGTTTAATTGCAACAAGATTTTGAATGCTATTACTGCTCCGATGGCCTGAGACCTCATCCACAGATGAAAAAAAGACACAGATTAGATGTCTTCTGACGCCTCTATCAAATTAAGAGAGCTAGAAAGCAAAAACAGAACAGCTTTCCCACATAAAATATGCTTGGGAGCGATTTGTTTAAACCAACATTCAGCTCTGAATCCTAGCAATCTCTGGAACGGTGTTCAAAAAATCCTTTTAACTGTGATGTAAATAAATGTACAGAGCCGTGTTAAACTTTCAGATCGCTAAGAAGTTCATTAGCATTACTTCCGCGAGGCGTACGCTACGTTTTGCTCAATTAGCAAGGAAAGCAGTAGGCAGTAAAAGCTGCCATCCCCAGTCAGCCTGAAATGCACTGAAATCCTCTCTCTGTACCGCCTGCCATATGCAGCCTGCTCGTTCGGCCCCACTTCATCAAGACGCTTCGTATGCAAAGCTGCTCTCAGAATGTTGACTGATAGCATTTAAAACGTGCAAAGGACATCACAAGTAAAAAATAATCTTTCCAGGCTTTGCGGAAATATCTTCGCTGAAACACACTATCTGATTCAAAGCCAAGTCGGCGGTAGGCCTGCTCCGCGGTGGTCTTTGGGAAAGGATCCTAATATATGATGCATGATGCGTAATGTGTCCCAGGATTAATGACAGTGCGGTGATTAAATATCCATTAATAATTGATAAAATTTTAATTAAGTCGAGGGTAAATTTATGATTTAAGTAACCCTTTTAAGCCCAAACGATGAAATGTTGTTACATGGAAGTGGATGGTGTCACAAAGAAACTCTGATATAAACGTACTTTATTGTTGCTAATGGCGGAAAAGCCAATTATGATGATGGCCTATGATTAAGCAAGAGGATTTAACGAAATATTGTTTCTTTAGTGAGTTTCGTTTAATATTAAACTGTATCTTGACAATGGCTTGTTTTAAGCTCAGTTTTGAAAAGAGGAACAGCAGCACCTCTCTGTTGTCACTCAATTTTCCTAATCCAAAGACTATTTGTCTGTGCTTTGCAGATAATGATGATTTCATGCTTGGATCAGTCATCCTTTTTCAAGTTTTGGTTGACATTTACATGGTCTCTGCCCAGAAAGAATAACATTTTGCAATCGATGTCTGAACATGACAGGACCGAATCCTTCTGGGAGGTCGGGATGCCAAAAAACAGAGACTGTTGGTGGGTTGAAATTCATCAAGCCGAGGGTGAGATGAAGGCTTCTAGCTGATGGCGTTGGGTAGAGTATAAACCTCTGGAACAGGACTTATGAATGTAAAGATGATCTAAAATTCAGCAAAAAGATAGTGGTTTTCTTGGATGTGCGAGATTTGACAGTGTATTGCTCTGAGGCAGAAAGCAATGAATTCCAGTGAAGGTTTATCATTTGGGACTAAAGGCAGGTATAGCGCTAGAGTTAGAGTTATATTTCGAAGTCTTGGACTGAAGTGTGTTCATTTTAAGAGACTCTCTTTTAGTTAAATGTGTGTAAACTTTACTGAAGACCATGTTATTTTTACCATGAAATCAACCCAAATCAATGTCATATATACAGTATATGATATAATGCATCTACAAAAACACAAAATATCTAAACAATAATTAACAATGAGACAAAAAAAGGTTAATTGGGCCAGATTTACTATATTAGCATTAACATAATAAAAGTGCCAACGGAAGAGGAAAATTTCATGGAAAATCTGCTAACATTGTGTAAATTAATGAAAAAAAGAACTGTCAATACTTTGGTCTGCAAAAAACTAATCATAATCTCCATTGTAAACAAACAGCATCATCAACTCATGTGCAAGTTTTTTGCCACTGCATATTGTATGTCATTATACAACAAAAGGTTTGCTCTTGTGAATGTGCTCAAGGCCATTTGCAGAGGCTGTGGATTACAGGTAATAATAAAAGTCCAGTTTCTAGCACAAACAATATTTTCGCTGTGTTACAGGGCCTAATTTTGGTTTTCCTGCATATGTTTTTTTTTAACTCTCACAGTGCCTTTTGAAATATCTTTTACATCACCAATAACTATGGGTTCAGCTAAATTGTTCAGTCACTGATGATGGACTGAGCAAATATTTATTTGGCATTGATGCAAATACCATTAAACTGACTATGGCAAACTTAAGTCAACATTGTTACATGATTAACTTAAATATTGTTCTCTCATAATTTGCATTTGTTACTCCTATAATTTAATATGGTCAGTAAAGTAGTTATTTCTACTTAGTTTTTTAAAGGGAGGCAGCATGATGATTAGTATGGTAGCCTCACAACAAGAAGTTCACTGGTTCGAGTCCCAGCTGGACCAGGAGGTCTTTCCATGTTTCCATGTTCTCCCTGTGTCTCCCAGTGCACCGGTTGTTCCCCACAGCAAAAAAAAAAAAAAAATGCGATATAGGTGAACTGGATGAACTTAATTGGCCTCAGAGTGTGAATGAGAGAGTGTGTGGATGTTTTCACACCCTCACTGCTGTGTTGCGGCTGGAAGGGCAAATTCATTTTCTCCAATCTCATATTAATCTTGACTACTTTTAAGAAAAAAGTTACAGCTTTCTAATTCTCTCCCAGGAAAAAAAATTTGCACCTGCATGGGCAGATCATGCCTGCGCACAGTCAACAGTGAGCAAGCGTGGTAGCTTCGTCTTAGCAATTGACTGCATGAGACTTTACATTTGATTGAAAGTTCAGTAAATGGCTGGTGCAAAGCCAAACAAAGACAAGCGTGTTGTTTGTCAAAGATCAAAACTTAGCAGTATTTTCAATAAAATAACGTTTCCTTAGGTTGCAGACACTAAGCAAGACAGATTTTAATATACTGATTTATTAGCAAAACAAAACATTTACAAACATCTTTGTAAAATGCATGCATCATTTTACACATACTCTGACAATGTGCTTATTCACAACACTTACAGTACACTGTTTAGGTACCTAGATCATTTACTCTATTCTTTTCCCAGCTAAATAGCCATTCACTTTCATGTAGTTTTGGAAAATTCTAAATAACTCATGAAGGATGGTCAGCTGAAGTATTTAAAACGTACATGTGAAAGGATTAAATTAACTATGGCTAAACAAGATCAGCTTTCCCTCACATCTAAAGCACACTTTTTTGCGAGTGATATGCAAACTCTCTGAAAACTGCACTGGTCACACACACACACACACACGCTTTTCTGGGAGAAACACCCATAAAAGGATTTCCTCCCTTGGTTATGTAACCAAGAACCAGGCTTGAAAAAAAAATGTGAACCTAGTTACAACCCAAAAGTAAAATTTGGGGAAATGAAATACTCTGTATCATATTAAGATCATTTTTTGAAACTTGGCCCATGCTTGAGCATGACAGTCCAACTCTTTAACAGTGTACATAACATGAAATAGCGTTAGGCCAACCCATTTAAATTGAATATTTACATTGAAAAACATGTAAATTTGACTTAAAGGTGCTGTATGTAAGTTTCTGACTCTTCTAAAGCATATAAATACCATAATATGTTTGCAGATATTTAAGAAACATGCCAAGTGAACATTCTTGTTTATCTGAAAAACAATGCTGAAGTCAGATATTCTGCTTTGAAAATAGGCGTTCCCTGCCGGAACGCTGTCCTTGTTTTGGTTCTTTTAACCCACCCAATGCCAGTTTAGCCAATTATATTTCAGCACCCAGGGTTGTCTCGATGGAAAACAGGCTTATTTCATTCACTCATTTAGAAAGGCTGTCAAAGCATGTGCCCGTGACTGAAATGCAACCTCCGGTGGACAGTAGCAGACTCTGAAATGAGACATTGGCTGTTTGTACCTAACGAAACACGACAGAAATTTAAATGCAGCCATTCAGAAGCACAAAACATGCACTCACTCACAAAATGGTAAGGTTTATAATCTAATTAATACATATTAAACCTCTCTCTTTAACATTATTAAATGTAGATGCTGAATCACTGATATGTGTTAATTTTGAGTCTAAAGTTCTAAAATTCAATTTCAAACGGTTTATTTTATTTTCAAGATCTGAGGTAAACTATCTGCTGCTGCTTTCATTAGTACGGCAATAAATGTCATGTAAAATGGCATTCAAACTCACATTGGTAGCATTTAACATTGAATAAAGCACATGAGGTGTACCTGAGGTGATCATTGTCAGTTTTCTGTTGTTCAGCTGCAAGAAATAGAAGCCATTTTGAATATATCAATTCAAGAAGTTGGTAAGGACAAAAACTCCTTTTAATATGAAACATTTTCCTTCTATCGCGTACCATTTCTTTTATTTAGAACACAATTTAAATCAGCCTTTAGGCTTGATCGTCAGACTCATGCCAGTTGGTCCTCAATCTGCGCTTGCGCTTGTTTTAATCCAGGAATGCAATACCTAGTTCAAACACTGGGTGTCAAACTTACATACTGCACCTTTAAGTTAAAGGCACATTAAATACACATCTTGTCATGAGACTAATCTGTCAATGAGTTGGCTTTTGTCCTGGAGTTTGTGCTGACACAAGCTTAATAAATTGTGCACCTTAATTTGCAAGTTCGCTTTTCCAAAAGAACATTCTGGTGTAAAGAAATACACTATATAAGTTTAATTTCAGTGGAATGAAGTATAATATCTAGCTAATAAAGAGTTAAAAACTGTGATATCTGTTTGCTATTAAATTAAACGAGTAGTGTCCCAGACAGGGTTTAAATCAAGCATCCATGAAGCCTCGACGAAGCTTCAATTTAGTCCTATAGTTGCTCTTCATCTAGGAAATCAGTGTATTAGAGACTAGACTATGTCTAGGACTTTTTAAAACCATGACAGAAAAAGCTGATTTTGTTAATCTGATTTAGAAAGCCATTTTAATCTAGGACCAGGCCTAATTTCTGTCTGGGAAACTGGCCGTATACTTATTTATAAAAGGGCAGTTCTTCACTAATAGTTTTACCTGTCAAGGCATTGCATTATCTTAATGCAGGGCATCAAACCCCTCATTAAATCATGATGAGTAAGTGATCTATTATTAATCGCGTACGATGTTCCAGTGTTTCATAATGCCTATGGATTTAAAGGTGAAGATGTAAATAAACATGAGCAGTTGACGTCTGCTGCCTTTAGTCCTCTGTGTCATTTTTATGAGCAGAAAACAATGTTACTGATGTTGTCAAGGCAATGCAGGTCATGTTTTTGGATTCCCTTGAAATGGCAAACGAAAAAAGAAAAAAAAAAGATTAAAGTTAACTAGAATTCTGATAGCCAAGCAATGTGTATCCAGGGGGCTGGACAACCTTGCAAGAAGGTGCATGGAGGCACAAAAGGTAATTCAGCACAATGTCTGCAATCATCAGCAACACAGAGCCAACAGTAAGTGAGTCTGACAGAGCTGAATAAACACTTCCACACGGCTGTCTCCATGTATCCCTGGTTAACACCTAGAGTATCTTTAGAGACAAGCTCCATATTGCACTGTAACTGCAAAAACATTCAAAGCTAGAGGTCGACCCAGCTTCAGGCACATTACAAGACCGGGAAACAAATTTGTTGTTATCCGAATGAGGGGGGATATTAATGAATCTGTAGGTGGAGAAATTCTACTGCTGCTTCAAAGCAAAGCTGTGGCTTTTAATATTTTTTTCACTTTCAACTGGTTTTCAAAAACAATAAAGGCTTTGACAAGTGTTGCAATTGCCCATAAAACAAAGAGAACTAAATGAGATGTTAGTGTTTGATGGAAAATTCTGAGTTCAATAAAAGTTAAACTCAATCAGCAGCTCTGGTGCTATAATGGTGATTAATAATTAATTGGCTTAAAAAATTAACTTCTTCCTCCTTAAAGCAAAAGGCAATCTGGGTTACAGAACTTACAAATGGAAGGGAATGGAAAAACATTAAAAAACAATAAAAAAAAATTAAAAATACAGTTTAAATTTTCAAAATCAAAAACAGGCAGACCAATCTAACAGCAGACCAATCTAATGTGACAGACAAAGAACTGAACCAAAATAGGGTTAGGGGACTTTACGGGGTTTCCACAAAAGTGTTTAGAATATGCATTTACTGTATGCACTGGTAGACGGTAGATCATTTCCACAAACACAAATTACAGTGTTTTGTGGGCCTATAATGGGCTTCAATGTGCATGTTTTCGAAAAATATTGTCTGGCATCATACACATGTATCACATATTCAGTTTATAAGCATTTGCGAACTACTTGCCAGCCAAAACAACAATTGCAAACTGGCAAACTACAGGGCCATATATGCGCGTAGTGGTGTGCAGTATTTCTCTAAACAATGACATTGCCAGCTATTGGCCTAAAAAGTACAGTATAAAACAAAACTTTTTGTCAATTCGAGTGAACAGGATTCTTCTGAAAACACTATTAGTTTACAAACAAATGAAAAACTTTTCTTTTTCTAGAATTTCACTGTCATGTAAACACAGCCTTAAGGTATAATGAATGAGGTGTAGCGAAAATGTTGTAACAAAAGAAACAAACAAATGGTGGGAAAATGCGAACCGGGAAACCGGCAAACTAAAAGTCCCATTAAACAGAACATAACAATAAGTGCCTCTAGGGTTTTGTGGGTGCAATGGTTCTCAAGATCTAAATATAGTAAGTAAAATTTACACTGCACAGACTTGAAGCAGATAATGCCATAAATTTTGAGAAAAGCTGTCACAACATCAGTCATTTTAGGCTGCAAATATTTAACAATTACAATAGAACTAAAACAACAATAAATGTATTATGAACAACTTTAAAGCTAAAATACGTTTTAAGAACAACTACAACAAAAAAGCCTTTTTCTAATATCTAATAAAGCAATCAACAATAAAAAAAAAAGTGTGGTACATTCTTAAAACTGGTTGCCAGGTGTATGTTTTATTTATTTATTTTTTTGCAATGATGCCATAGAAAAAAACATTCTGGGGTCCTGTTTTTTGTGTGTATGTGTGAATAATTTGTGTTCTAAAGATCCTTTTTCAACTACAAAGAAGCTTTTTATGCAAGTATATGAAAATGTGTTAAATGTTCTTAACAGAACCAACAATTCTTTATTTTTAAGTGTGCATCCACAAATGCTATCAATTGCGCTAAACTTGTTCTACACCCTGAATATTGCTGTAAGTGCAGGAGTGTGTTTTACAAACCAGTGGCAGTTAAATAAAGCAGAATATCTCCAACAGAATGTAAAATCCCTCCCTCACAGCTTAACAGAAGCTGGGCGAGAGACTTTGCTCTGATCAGAAGTGCATGCACAGATATTAATAAGCATGATAGCAGCGCTGAGTTTACATGCGTCATCCGTGATGGGAACGCTTGTCACATCTTCTCCCTTGTTATACAGCCCAAGTCATTTTCCATCCCTTCAAGAAAGTGGCAGATAATTGAAACATACTCACGAGAGAGTTGGGAGAAGGAGATAAGACAATACTAATGGAAATATAAAAGAGGGAGGAGACGAGATGGAAAATGACTTACGGAAAGACTCTGACACACAGAAAGGAACTTTGCATCAAACGTACCCATAGTGCTAAACTGTAATACCCGCTTATGCAAATCTCTCCCCCATTCAGAATAGATGCCGTTTGCAGGTTCCCATGCCAAAATGAACAAACGCAGCTGTTTCTCTCTCTGCTTTTTCTCCAACGCTCTGTCATCAAAGCAATCAGAGAGGCTATGAGATTGCAGATTGAGATACAGACCTCAACCACAGCCAAGCTTCTGAGTGAATCCTTCAAAGGAAAATTGATTTAAAATGTCTGTTAGATCCAACCGATAAAAAGATCAACACACTGTTCATTGTTTCGCAATGAGCAGCAAAGTACTCCATCATTAGGACAATGGAAACAGCAACAATATTCATTCCGTGACAAAACAAGAATTAGCCACTCTGGAGAGGCGTCGCTGGCATACAGTGCATGCCTGGTCAGCGTTGTGCCCGCTGCAATGCTGCCAACAGCCAAAATAAAGACAATGAATCATTTCTGTCATGAGATCTGAACGCCAGTGAGATTTGTTCAGTGAGGCGCCCTATTCAGAAGCACAGTGAAAACTCAATCATGTCATATATTGAGAGATCAGCCACCACTTCAAAGCTCACCTCAGGCAGAAAGAGGGTTGAATTTTCAAAGACACATTTTAGAGTGGAAATAAGGCATGAGGTTGGGAAAGTGTCATAAGTGCTTTAGGGTGCAGTTGTGCCACTTATAGGAAACAGACTTTGAGATTCAATTAAACTCTCGTATTCTTGCAGCAGCATCAAAAACATTTTTTTTAATACGAAACATGCACCAACACGCAGCGTCCAAAAACATCTCTTAGCTTACTTGCTCAATTAGTTTTGATGGGTCAGAGCATTCTCGGCTTACAGTTTATGGGCTTTAACCCAAATCCAGACGGCATTAAACCAGTGTGTATTAAATGTGCTGGGGTGCTGTAACACTAAGTGCCTGGCAACACTAAGCAATCTCAGCCCCGTGAGTGCAGCTCGCAGCATTCTTCCTCACCTGGCTGATGCACCACGCTCTTCCCGCATCCTTACTGTCACAGACCTCAGCAGACCATCTGTGCTTATCTCAGCCCTGCACATGTGGGAGATTACAGACCATCTCCTCCAGGTATTTCACACTTTATTTACACCCCTCGGCCTCCATAATGGAGCGATCCAGCTGCAGACAATCGCAGCAGCAATGCACTGATGATCAGCATTGTTCCGTCTGGGAATAGGTGGTGACTTGTGTGCATGTGTGCATGGCATTGAATCAACAGAAGGAGTGTAGACCACCTCTATGGCTAATAAGCGCTTACTCACCAGGTGTTTTTAGAAATATATATTTTAAAATGGCCCATGTTGTAAGGGCATTTTTTACAGTACACTGAACATGTAAATATATTTTCCTTAAAATTCAATTTCAGCACAGTGTGTAACTTGGCACCCCATTTTAAAATATGAGCTATTATAATGTATCTACTGTTGCATCTCCTCGACTTTAGGGCTGTTTACACAGAGTGCTTTTATGCATTCTACTGCAATGCTTTTCTGTTGTTGTTGAGAGCAAACATCCGTGAGATAGACATGTTTGAATCTTGTACTTGTGTTTCTTGCAGCGTCTTATACAATGCAATCTGTGTGAACAGGCTTCCACAAAGTGGGCCATGCCCCATTTACAGTATAACTATACAACAGATCACATCCTTTAAAGAAAGACCATTTTATCAATTATAATTATCTGAAAAAGCACAGACAAGGGACGTTATTTAATAACAGATGTCAGGCTTACAACTATTCTGTCAAAATGTAATATTTAGTAAGGAAGCAAATATAAAATAAATACAACTTCATTCAACAGTTTTTTTCTCCTCAGTGTCAGTATAGGGTGTGCATTCACAACAGTGCTGTGCTCTTTATGTATGTTGCTGATGTATAACCTCAAATGCACCTGCCTTGTTTCAAACAGGGGATGTCGCAAGTGGCCATCCAGGACATACATCAATGCTCATCTCATAGCTTGATAATATTATGGTTGAACCACTGAAGACACATGGACTCTTTTGACTATGTTTTTGGTACCTGTCTGGACTTTGAACAAGTTGGGACCATCACTGTCTATGGAGGATGAAGGAGCTCTCAGAGCTAATCAAAAATATCTTAATTTGTGTTCACAAAATAAACAAAGGTCTCAGGGGGTTGGAAAGACATGAGGGTGAGTCATTATTGACAGAATTAAATTTTTTGACATAAACTATCCCTTTAAGTAGGAGCTAAAAGTATATGCTTACCATATTGAGACTGCTTTTATGGCTGCATTCAAAGGTTTAGACAATGTTCCTGTCATTAGCATCCGTATCAAGCAATCTAATGATGTACAACAAAAAACAGTGTTATCATTGGTGATAACTAAGCAAATATTCATTCACTCCAATACTATTTTCGCCCTAGAAATGGCATTTATGCACTAACTGAACAACAAATCTTTTTAGGTTTTTTTATTTTATTATTTAGCTCAGTTAAATGATAATTTTATGGAATCAAATGCAAGTCTATGCTTCATTAAAAAAGTGTGTTGATGTTACAGTATCTCAGTACATGACACAATCATAGGATCTAGCTTATTGCTTTCCCAACTCTGTATGCTGCCGGTATGTTTTCAGCTTTTGAATGCAGCTTATGTTTAAATCATTGATTCGTTCACTCAAGTGAATCAGAACACTAATTTATTCAGTTCCACCACTGAGTGTCACTTTGAGGTGCAACAAAAGATGTTACATTAGCAGACCAAAAACCACTTCCATTAGCAAAGTAAAATTACACAAACTAACAGGACAATATTCTAATACTCTAAAATGTAAGTTACTCAGCATCAGCTTAAAAATTCAGCTCAAAATCAATATCTTGCTCGCAAATCATGTTGTCTGAATATTGTGCAATCTGAAAAATGATGACTTGTTATACAGTTCTCTAACTCAGTGGTTAGATTGGGCACAGATCCAAAATGTGCACTGTTGAAAACCACTGTTCTGTCATTTCAATTTTCCAAAGGTTACTCTTTTTGACAATTACTGCAAGACTGCAAAGGCAAAAGGTCAGTGTGTAACATAATGAGGAGGGCATCTACAAGATAAAAGTGACTTTTCACAAATTAATGTCTTCATTTACGTGTACAAGAATAAGGTCATTCGGAGTCCACTCTGAATGTAACGACCTGCCGTTTAACTCAAAATCAACATTTGGACAGTCCCGGCGGCCCTCTTGAATTAAGGATTCATTAAGCTTAATAACCTTCCAGTGGTTGTCCACTGGTGAGCTAACAAAGAGGCATAATTGAGAAAGGCCTTCGGATTAGAATGTGATTTCATTCAGAGGGACAAAATGAGTTTTGCATTTGCTAATCTTTCTTTTGTGCTCAGGAATATTTGCCACAGAAGGGAGACAAGTTAATGAGCACTCAAGCGTAGATGAGCAGAAGAATTTTCTCGAACGAAACAGGCCCGGCATATTTGGTCAGCAAACAAAATAATTTAAGACACACTAAGAATATGGTAATCTACCCTGCATTTGATTGGCTGTGGGGAGAAAATAGCCACGAAGAGAAAGAAACTATTTCATTTGAATCCCTCAGATTGCAAATTCAGACTAGTGCTCAGTAAAAGACACCAATGGATGGTTATTTCATCTGTAGAGTGCTAAAAGGATATAGAATATTAAGTTTGAAAAGCGTTCAGACAAGATGATATCCCGGTGTTGCGTCCTAAAATATATGAATACCCTGGTCTCCATAATGTCCAGGGGAATTTATTGCATTAGATCTATTTTTTAATTTGTTAAAGTAATTTCGGAAAGTTAACGACTCCACAGTGATGAGATGAGCCAAGCCTTGCTCTGAAAACGATGGGCACTAATGATTTCACACTTCCTGAGGGCTGTGTCAAAAGGGAACAATCACAAACATTTTGATAATAATTTTCATTAATCACACAAATGGCCTTGGTTATGTTTTTGCTCTATGAATAACAAAGCTTTTACAAGCAGCCAGGCTATAAATGTAGGCACAAGACACAAAAGCCTTTTGACTGACACTTTATAAGATGTAGGATAAATCACGCTGTTATGAGTGAGCATCTTAAAAGATGAGTCTCTCTGCTGACCCGCTGTTCATGCCTCTTTATGCAAAATCAGGGGTGCCTTTGTTCCTTTGTGTCCATATGCTGGCAGAGTTTGACGGGAGGAAAATCTTTTGAGGTTTCCCTGCCAGGAGAAACCGCTGCAACTGGCTGCACTGCTGGAGACAGAAACAACTGGTGTGACTGGCATCCGCTCTATTTGCTGCTTAGAATACTAACGAGAGTCAGCGTGCCTCAACCCCTGAGCCCTAAACAGTGTTGGGATTGTTCCACTGGAATACATCAGAACCTCTGTGTTCGGCCCCTGGACAGTAGCAGCTGAAACCCATGCTACAGCTAGAACTCATAAAAATGACAAATAAAAATTGGCTTTGAAGGTTGAAGAACCTTTAAAATCCATAGGACATTTTTGTTCTTTACAGTGTAAAGAGACTCTGTATATTATTATATTATTATAGAAATGCTGTTCACACTAAAGCTGTTCACTAAACCATGACATTATTATGACATTGCTGCGAAACCCCTTTTTTGGAGCATTTATTTTTAAGAGAGTTATTTGTTGTTCGTGTTTAACATTTTAATGAAAATGTGTAAGGAAATGGGGTGGGAGGTGGATTTGACAGAAGGCAGAATAATTCATTCGAAACAATAAATGTGATTATTTAAATAAAAAACGTTTTTAAAAATTAATTCACGTTTTCAGCACGGAAAACACGGATTCATGTACATATTTTATGTATAAGTTGTAGATTTCGAACAATTTTATTTGATTCATTCTTATTTCTTTAACATTACATAAAAGTTTGACGCACAAGGTGTAAAACGCCGAGTCGCAGACGCTGAAACAAAACCCTTCGCGCGCTTTTGGATTATGTTGAATACGTATGTCTCAATTAAAGGTAACAGTTGTAACTGAGAGAAAAGACAACACCGACTTTCTCAAGACCCACACCAGTTCCGTAACAAGTTTGGCGGAATGTTTCTGAAAACCAGTCGAGCGCTTTGGATAAAAGTACAAAAAATTAGTTTGCTGCTCACCTGTGTCTTAAGAGGTTCACCCTGTTCAATGATGCTGATGAAGGGTATTTCCAAAAACGAGGACATGAACTCCACTTGTATGAGCTCCTCGTGGCTCTGAGGGAACGCGAGCACAGCCGAGACTCCCTGAACAACGATATCCTGGCACACGCACCTGAACATGGACTCCGGGTCTCCATTGAGCGGTTCTCGGGACAATACTTCCAAGCTCAGGTTGTAGGGCAAGAAGTTGTTCCCACTTTGCCGGAGGTGGACCAGGGCGCGGTTGAGGGCGCCCTGTATCCTGGACTGCTGGCGGGTCGGCAGGAGCGCACCCAAGCGCACGGTGTGCCCAATGCGTGCCAGGATGTGACAGGGCTGGGGATGCAGATGACAAGGGTAAATAAACATCTGGAGAGCGACCTGGAGCCCGACGTGAAGGTATGCCAAAAATCTGAAGAGCACTAAATTCATCCTGCTCCTTTCGCAACTGGATTGAGGTTACTTCACAAGATGGCATCGCTCTATTCTTGTCCAGTTGTTCTTGTCCTTAATGGTTTTACGCGCGCGCGGATGCAGCCACGGTTGAAATGCAAGCGTTCCGTCTAGTACTCCAAGTGTTGAAGGCGAGGGGGTGCTGTGCGCGCGCTGAGGGAGGAGGTGCTGTGCCACTGGAGATCTTCACAGAGGGAGGACAGCTGTGGACACGTCAGCTTTGGTAGATTAGATTATGAACAATTAAGCTTTTTCTAAAAGGTCACTTTAAAACAATTGCAATGTCTTTAAACATTCACTTAATGAAATATTAAAGGGATACTCGGTTTTTTTGCTTATCAAAAAGTTTTATAAAAGATCAAAATGAAGAGAATTTTTAAAGAAATGTCATTAAAATTAGATTACTCCACTTTTTACAGAAAAAAATATATATATTGTAAGTGGAGCGGATCGCCCCCTCTTGGCCGCAGTCATGTTGACATCACATGACCACTAGTTATTTCTTTTTAAAATTATAATAAATATACATTTATTTTATATTGCTTTGATATATTATATATTGCTTTCAGTCAGTAGATTAAACAGTGCATGAATGAGCACACAAAGGTCATAGCCACCACACAGCAAAATGCCATCCACATACCACCAGCACAAAAACCGTCAAGAATGCTGAGATTAAATTCCAGAATGTCCATTATACTGATATCAAAGCAACAGATTGCAAATAGCAAAGTATACATAAAAGCTGACAGTTATCAGCTTAAGGCCTAAATCTACCAGTCCCATTGGGATGAATACGAGTTAGTGAAATGCAAAGACTAAAGCCAAAATTGAGACAGCAGGTGCAAAATCCTCTACACCCCTGAGGATGCCAGGGAAATTTTTATTCTATTTTTAATTAATTTATTAATTCCATTATTTATTTATTAACAGTTAATGATTTCAGTGAAGTATTAAAAAGAGATGAAGAGGTGGCCGAGGCAGTAATTGCCTCATGTATTCAGACAGTTTGGCATAGTTCAAGGACAATACCCTATTCATAAATTATTTAATTATATAGTAATTGCGTGGAAACACAGATGCACCGTTCAATTGAATTAATTTACAGTAGGCTTTGTTTGCTATAGAACAGTAATCCAAATATAATGACTTGTCACTCGGTTTGAGCACAAAACTGAAATGCAATGTAATAGATTTTTTTGTTCATCAAAAGCAAGAGTTACAATAAAATCCTTTGATTCAGCCAGACAGTTAGTTTATTTCAAGTCATTTGACATTTAAAAAATCCCAAGCCCCCTCAAAGAAGCATTTCAATAGCACTGTAGGTACTGTAAGCATTTTTCCTACAAATGGGTGCCTAATTTGTTGCAGTAAGCTCATTAAAATAAATGTAATTTACTTATTTAGTAATTAAACAGAGAATATATCTGCCATAAACTGCACATTATGTCAGTGTGCACTTTTCACCTCTGTGAATTACCACAACAAATATAAAAATTAAATGGTTATGTTATGTAATGCCAAATAACAATTCTCTGGTTGTCAGATCATAAATACAGCTCTGATCGTACAGAATTTCAGTGCATTTGTTCTTTTCATGCAACTAGTCTGGCATATAAGTACTGCAGTGCATGTTTTTAAGCAATTACTTGTCCATTTTAGAAAGCTTTGCACCCCCTTAAATCCACTTGCTAGTAATAATAGCTGGATGTCAAAGACTAATTGAGGATTAGAGACCACCGACTGAGTAAAAAGCATATGAACCATGTCAAAATTCGGGCAGCATGTCCTTTGTGCAGCAGGACGTATGTGCAGACATCATGGTGTTTTACTCTGTATCGCTCATATGCTACAGTGTGTAATCTATATCAGAACCAAATGATATATATCATTGCATCTTTGTTTTCTGTCTTAAAGCACATCTAAGTCATTTGGCCTGAACAATGTCACACAAAAAAACACTTGCTTTTCCACTTAATGGATGTATGCTATGATGTCTGGCACTAACATGTAACCAGTGATGCTTGCTTGATTGTTTTTCAGCTCCAGTGCATGCACATCCACATTTCAGGATATTTCAGAGATGCAGGTGATTTTTGAGGGTAAATCAAAATGTTCACAAGACACCTACGCAACTGTCCTGTCCAGACACATGGATCCTCTCCACTTGTTTTTCAGTGAAGGGATGCAATTGTCTTTTACTCACCTTCAAGCTGCCTCACGCAGTGTGAATAAATATTCAAGTGGACCTATTATGCCATTTTTCACAAGATGTAATACAAGTCTCTAGCATGGATTTAGAGCATGCATTTAAAAGTCTATATGTTTTGCTCTGGAACCGTTATTGATATCTGAGAGGTATACCAGTCTGCAAAAATAAAATAAAATCTACTGCAACTGATTTAGACAATGTAGGTATGTAGTAGGGGCAACACGGTGGCGCAGTGGGTAGCACTGTCGCCTCACAGCAAGAAGATCGCTGGATCGAGCCCCGGCTGGGTCAGTGGGCATTTCTCTTTGTGGAGTTTGCATGTTCTCCCCGTGTTCACATGGGTTTCCTCTGGGTGCTCCGGTTTGCCCCACAGTCCAAAGACATGTGCTGTAGGTAAATTGGGTACGCTTAATTGGCCGTAGTGTACTGTGTGTGTGACCTGGTCCTCCAGGTTGGGGGTTGAGCATTGGGCTAACAACCCACCTCATAAAAACTAGATGTTACGAAACACCAATATGGTGCAGCTAAATATCAACTTTGATAAAAAATGGCCCTGGGAGTAAGTAAGGTATGTACTATGTGTCTGTGAAGTTTTAGTTTCAAAGATAACTCACAGATCATTTTTTACACCACACAGCAAATGTCCCTATTTGGGTTGAAGCAAAATGCCTTTACAGTTTGTGCTTTGGATATACATCTATTTGTTTTTGATATAATTGTCATGACAATTTTAATATTTGAACACATCACAAAGCAGTTTGAACTTCTTGCATATAATTTTATGAATCATAGACTCAAATCTGGCTTTCAGAAGATGCATGTGTGAGCACTAAACAAAGTTCTCTTCTTTCCAGCAAAATCATCTAAACACAGTCAGTTATGTCTGCAAATGTAAACATTTGGGTAAGAAATTGCCTTTGTATCTACGTATTAGATGTGGGGGAATGCATCTTTTGGGCAAGATGACAACACAGTATTAGTGCAACTTATCCAGGCCTCATCTTTTCTTTCTTTCTTTTTTTTCTGTGTGTGTGCATTCCCTTAGGCGGGACTTATTTAAATGAAAGAAATATTGTGACTTTCCCAGAAGGACTATAATAAAGGCATTTGAGGGAGTTCAGAAACAGTGCTTACTGATATAGAGAATAACTCCCTATAGGATATAGGAAATCTTTTCTATGCATAAAATAACGGAAGTTTTGATGTAAAAAATATTGCATCTCTTATTACGTCTTACTGTTTTCCCCTAGGTGTTTCATTTCACCAGATTGCCCTTATAGTCAATTGTGTTCTGTTTGGTTTAATATATAAATTAATGGATTACATGTTAATCAGAAAACCAATTAAAATGCATGTTTATCTCAGAAGGATTACACCAAGCTTATTTAACACATATGAGCACCCGTATGCATAATCCTCCTCAGTCTCTCACTATGACTTCCCTCTGTTGTTGTGACATACACAGACATTAGGCACTGTTTGAGATGCAACAGTTGAGTCGATGAGTTCTGAAATTGAATTTTGAGAGGTACCTCAGAAAAAGCCTCTAAGCAGAAGCTCTGCAATTACAGCATGGGAAAATGTAGCATCAGTGTTGTTTCTGCCTAACAGCGAGCTGCAGCACTCCATAATCTGCCATGCTATGGTACATCTTGTACGGGAGTGCTTTTAAATATCACCAGGCGACATCTACATTCTCAGCACATCCTACATGACTAATTTCAGCACAATCTTTTGTGTCCACTAGACAGTTCAGCTGTGGATGCGGTGCACCATCGGGACACGGTGTGCGAGAGCGAATGAACTAAAAGTGATAATTCTATTAAAATCTGAAGTGCTATATAGTCATATATTACAAGGGAATTTGCTGGAGGCAAAGCGGTTGATTTTCCTTACTGTGCTGAAATGAAGATATTTGTGCTTTTTTTTTTTTTTGGGAAAGCTTGGCACAATCTTTCAGTTCAAACGCATGAGTGTGTAAAACTGGGAACAATGCAAACCTTATCCCTCCGCTGACCTCTGGTAGGGATGAAGAGTAATTTTGGACTTCAAATTAGGGTCGGGATGCATAAACAGTGTGCGCAAGCCAATTCACAGCAGGAGGGTATCTATATGAAACCTCATTTAATTTGGTCAAACACTCCCTAACCCCGTTTTGTTTTATCAGACTGAGCAAACATGGTTCTGATAAAAACTAATGAGTTTTGTGTGCCTAATTAACTTAATAACATATTATTAAGGTAAAGTACTGTCACTGCACTTTTGATAGTTCTGAAGAAGTTGAAGAAGTTTCAGAAAATTCAACACACCGTTTTGTAGTACACTTTTAAAGTGTGAGTTTAATAGACATTAGTCCATTCACACCAACTACAGTATAAATGTAATGGCCACACTTTATAGTAATGTTCCATTAGTTAAAGTTAATGTATTTTCTAACATGAAATAATAATACTTGTACAGCATTTATTAATCATAGTTCAACATTTACAAATGCATTATTAAAATCCAGAGTGCTTGTTAAAATTAGTTAATGCATTGTGAATTAAAAACTACTTAAAATGAATGACTTTGTTTTCATTAAGTAACATTAACAAAGATAAACAAATACTGTACTGTAATACATGTATTGTTCATGTTATACATTAAATAACCTTGACTAATGTTACCTAATAGTGAAGTGTTACCACCATAACTACACTTTAAAAAAATGAATTGGTAAAATAATAGAAAAGGTTCTGGGAACTAATAACCTAATTTTTGCACCCTAATTTACATGACAATATATAGTTTTAATCTACTAACAATGTCATTTTGCAGAACTTTTTAACATCAGTAGTGGTCAGAGCAGCAGCCAAGGATCTCATAATGAAATTCCAACTGCTTGAAATTCGAACATACAACTGTTAATAACAGATTTAAAGAATTTAATGATTATACATGCGCTGTAGATTTGTCACCTGTTACTTTAAAAATGCACATTTCCTGTCAAAATGAATGATTTTATCATTCATCAGCTGAAAAACAGTTTACAAAAAGTTTTAAATGCGATTTCAGCTATCATTCCTGTGTCATTATTAACATTATAGTTGTGGTATATAGTTTATGTTTTAGTTATTGTGCTTTTAATAAACAGGGCTAATCTTACAAAACATTGCTTTGTCCTTTATGGTCACAGTCAGAAATAATGTAATATAATAACAATTATAATTATAATAACAATTATATTTTAATTGTATTTTTTTACACTTCATTTTTTACTTTAGTTACCTTAAAGTATGCCTTTAGCAACGTATATTTGAAAAATATTTGATTTTAAAAGATTTTTAGATAATGATTCCTCTGAATATCAACATTGTTTGAAATATGCAGGATGCTATTATGCAAGACAGCAAAACATATAATGCTATTCTCATGCTTTTTAGGTGTGTTTTAATGCAAATTTCTTACATATTGTACATCTAACTAGTGTTAACACTTCAAACATATTGTTTAGTGTTACCAAAATATAAACAGAAACCACTGCAGATCTAATGCTGGTTTAATACGGAAAATGTCTTCGCTTTTTTTTTTTTTTTTCCTGAAACGCAAGTTGTGTTCATTGCATTAAAGTTTAATAAGGGCTAAGGTTCTGTATTTCTAGGCATATTTCCCTACATGCACTATGTAAATCCACACATCTCACCCTGCCGCTGGGTAGGCTAGTATTGCTGAGCTGGATTTATTTTTACCAGGGTTCAGACATACTTATCAGATCCACAGAGGCGAGCCCTCAGTGCTTGTATATATTTATATAGATATGCGTGTAGGCTATGTGCATGTCACAGTTTATAGCCAGCATCATTTGAAATAACCTGCTCACTTCCCCTCTTTTTTTCCTTTAAGGTCTGAGGGAGCTGAAGGAAAGCCTTTATTGATTTAGCAACTGGTACTGTAGCACAAGGACAGCGTTAGGACTGAAAACCTGCTTTACTACATCAATGATAAGTGAATTATCACAGGGATACTATTTAGTCATGTGTACTTGTGTCTTCATTTGCTAAATGCATTTGTGTTGCAGTGGATCTCAATCTTAGTCTGGCTTTGGCAGTCATTGCTGTTTGTTTTCTAAGGTTACAATTATACTGTTTTGTTTTTTGTTTAATTATGAGCAGGTTAGACAGCTAATGAAGTCATTAACTCTGTTCCAAACCCTATTGAGTTGTTGATTTGAAAGCAGAAGCCCCAATTATAAAGAACCTCTATAAGTAACTGATTTGAAATGACCTGCGAGCAGCAAGTTCACATGCTAAACAATTGCTGCTGCGAACCAGAAACACGCCTCACAACTGACTTCTCATAACATGTTTCTAAGAAGGTACTCACTTCTATGATTATCTTAAATTACACAGAACTGTACTTTTTGACAAAAAATGTGGCCAACATTGACATTGTTTCCCAAATTGTTTAAATGTTTGGGTTCAGTAAGGGTTGGAATTTATACTTTATTTAGCTGAAGACAATATTTTAGTAATAATTGTAAAATAAATTAATTACATAATTGCGGTTTTGAATAGATGAACTTAGAAAGTGTCAGGGCCACACAAAGGAGACAAAGCAGGAATTACTTGAGGGTTTTATTAGTGCGATGCAACCACAGCAGAGAGGTGAAGCAGGTGAGTAGTGTGGCAGAGGGAGAGCTATCTCACACACAGTTCGTGAGGTAAGTTCAGTTCTTCGGAAAACACCAATATAACAAATGTCACTTCCCTGAATCAGGTGTTTGAATCCAGAGGCAGATAAGAACATCCACAGAGGAGCACTGGAGAAATCAGAACAGCAAGGTGAAGAATCGCGAAGGAGAACCATCCGACTATGATTCCAGCCGGTGAGTGAATGACAGAGGTGAGTATATATAGTGAGTGGGTGATTGCAGGCGCAGGAGTGGGTGATTAGTAGGCCCACACGGAATCTGTGTGCGCAGATTTCTGCAGATTTTTAGCCCATCATTGAGTCTATTTATTTACTTGTGTAAATGTGTGTAAATTTATATTTATTCAGTTTTTTTTAATTACTTTCAGTAATATTATTGACTAATATGAAAGTGTTCATTTGATTTATTTACAATACAGTTTGTAAAGTAATGTTTTCTGTCTTTTAGTAGATCTATTATATAAAAGACTTGCTTTGTTTATCAAATAAGTGGATCTAGATGGATTTGCATTGTAAAAATTAAATACAAATTTTAAATTTCATATATTAAGTTTTTAGTTATGATACTCCCAAAATAATTCTGCATAAATCTGCAGATTTTTACAAAATTCTCCACAGAAATAGCATAAAATGTCCGCAGATTCTGTCTGGCCCTAGTGATTAGTAGTCTTGTGAGGGTTCACGGGTGTGGTATGTGGTGGATAGTGACTAAGTGCGGTGACTGGGACTGAGAGAGCGAGCAGAGGGCGTGACACTACCCCCTCTCCACGGGTGACTCCAGGCACCCTAGATTGGCAACTGGGACGGCCTCGACCTCGGTGAGCTGGACGGTTTGGATGTCGGTGGTGGAATTCCTCAAGGAGAGTCTCATCCAGGATGTCATTGTGGGATGTCCACGATCTCTCCGCGGGAACGAATCCTTCCCAGTCTATCAGGTACTGGAGCTGGCCGTTCCGCCGCCGGGAGTGGAGAACTTTCTGGACTCGATATATGTTGTCACTGAGGATTTCTGGTTGTTCTGGAGTGGGAGATAGTTCTGTGGATGGAGGGAAAACTGGGTCAGAGTGTGGTTTAAGTAATGATACGTAAAATGTGGGGGAGATCCGATAACATGGAGGCAAATTGAGTCAGTAAGTGACTGGATTAATTTGAGAGTGAATAGTAAACGGTCCTATGTAGCTGGGACTCAGCTTATGGTGGCGGATGTCCCTAGTAGAGAGCCATACCTTATCTCCTGGATGGTAGGTGGGGTTAGGTAACCTGTGGCGATTGACTGTGTCAGTATACCTCCGTACTGCCTGCTGTAAATGGACATGTGCGGAGTCCCACACCCTGTCGTATTATTGGAACCAGTGATCTACCGCAGGCACTTCAGAAGTTTCGCCGGTCCATGGGAACAGGGATGGCTGTGAACCTAGGACATATTGAAATGGAGTTAGTCCAGTGGAGGTTTGGCAAAGGGAATTCTGAGCATACTCAGCCCAAGGTAGATACTGGCTCCAGGTGTTTTGATGACGTGCACAGTACATCCGGAGGTAACGGGAGATCTCCTGGATTTTCCTCCATTGTTTTGAGGATGGTAACCAGATGATAGACTGATGGTTGTGCCAAGAAGTTGGAAGAACGTGTTCTGTCATATTCCGGGAGTAGATCAGGATATCGTCTAAGTAGACAATGGAAATTCTGGAATATGGACGGACTGTTGGCTAGGCCATCACCTGATATTCGTTATGGCCAGTCTGGGTGATGAAGGTGGTCTTCCATTCGTCCCCTTCTTGGATACGAATCAGATTATAAGCGATGCGGAGGTCAAGCTTACTGAAAACCCGCGCTTCTCAGAGTTCCTCCAGGGCTGCCTGTACCAGTGGTAGTGGGTATGCGAACTTGACTGTGGCATCGCTGAGCACACGATAGTCTATGCACGGTCGTAATCCTCCATCCTTCTTGGCGACGAAAAAGAAACTAGAAGCTGCCGGCAATGTGGATGGTCTGATAAACCCCTGATGGAGAGCTTCTTCGATGTACTTCTCCATTGCCTCGTGCTCAGGACGGAAAAGAGGGTAGATCCTTCCATGCGGTAGTTTGGTGTTTGGCAGCAGGTCGATACTACAATCTCAGGACCAATTTGGGGGTAATTGAGTGGCTCAATCCTTGATGAAGACATCTGTAAGGGGGGTGTAGATGGTCAGGATGGTGACGGAGAAGGAGTTGGTAGGATTTTCAACTGTGGTAGCGTGGACGGAGAGGGAATGCTGGGGTGATTTATGATCAGTTGTAGGGGATGCATAGCCGTGATCCTTGCATGCAGAGCTCCAGCAGAGGATTTCTCCTGTGCTCCACTTAATGTTGGGTTGGTGTTGCGTGAGCCAAGGTCTGCCTAGGGTGACATCCACATTCGCTCGGAGAAGGGCCAGTAATATCAGCTTCTCCTGATGATTGAGAGAGGATAGGAGGGTGACATCTTTGGTCCGATGGGATATTTTGCCGTCGCCCAATGGTGAGTACTAGATGGTAGTTATTTGATAGTGGGTTTCTTTACTCATTGTGGGTATACAATGTTTGGTAATGTAATGAGATGAGATAAAGTTACCGGCCGCTCCAGAATCCACCAGTTTATGTATGGGGAGAGTACGAGAATCAACAATCAGTTGGGCTTTAATATGTGGTATGTGAGAAACGGTAGGAGTAAGTTTAACATTACTCACCATTGGTCGAGGGGGACGAACAGGGCAGGCAGTGATGAGGTGAGATGCTTCCCCACAGTACAGACAAAGTCTGTTCCAGATTCGTCACTGTCGCTCCGAGACGATAGGAGTCCGTAATCATCGGTTCATCAGAATTCTGTGGTGGTGAAGGAATTCTGGTGGTTGCAACATAATCGAAAGATGGAGAGGTAGGACAGGCAGAAAGGTGTTGAGAATCACTGGTGGCCTTTTTAATAAAAGTCTCTAAATTGGCACTGTCATCGTAAATGTTTACGGATCTGGGGTTTGAGACCTTTTCGGTAAGCCGCTAGGAGAATAGAATAGAGGCATTACCTTGCCATAGTGTAATCAGTTCATCGTGCACAGAGTGAACACCTCCTTAAAATGGCAGACGAAGGCTTGGTAAGATGTCATCGCTGGACTGCGGGCACTCCAGAGAGAATCCGCCCACTGGAGGGCTCATCCTGTGAGAAGGGAAATCATGAAAGCAATTTTAGAAATCTCATTGGGAAACTGATGAGTATTAGCCTCTATGTAGAGGGAGCACTGCAGAAGGAAGCCGTTGCAGGTGCTCGGCTCGCCGGAATAGTTCATCGGTCGAGAGAGGGGCATGCTCGTGATGGAAGCAGGGTTAGCGAACGGACTCCTCGTCAAAGCAGCATTAGCTTCCATTAGCCGCGATAGTGTTTTGAAGGGCTGGAATCCTGTCAGGGCTACACAAAGGAGACAAAGCAGGAATTACTTCAAGGATTGTATTAGTGCGATGCAACCACAGCAGTGAGGTGAAGCAGGTGAGTAGTGTGGCAGAGGGAGAGCTATCTCACACACAGTTCATGAGGTAAGTTCAGTTCTTCGGCAAACACCAATATAACAAATGTCACTTCTCTGAATCAGGTGTTTGAATCCACAGGCGGATAAGGACATCCAAGGAGGAGCACAGGAGAAATCGGAACAGCAAGGTGAAGAATCGCAAAGGAGAACCATCCCTCTATGATTCCAGCCAGTGAGTAAATGACAGAGGTGACTATATATAGTGAGTGGGTGAGGATTCACGGGTGTGGTGGATGGTGACTTAGTGCAGTGAATGGGACTGAGAGAGCGAGCAGAGGGCGTGAAAGAAAGGAGATACGCTAAATTGTAATTATATATTCAATATTTCCATGTTATGAACAATAAACTTCATTCAATTATTTATAGATCTTAACAACCCCAACATTTGATTGGTATAGTATGTGTACATATTTATTATTTATCAAACTATAAGACACTGATTAGTAGGTCGAAAAAAATCAACCCATACAGAAATATGATATGGTCACTTACACACACACACACACACACACACACGCACGCACACACACACACACACACACACACACACACACACACACATACACATACACACACACACACACACACACAATTATACTGTATTATATTTAATTATATTTGATATAAATTTATATTATATTTGTATTATATTTTATTATATTTATTCATTCATTCATTTTCTTTTCGGCTTAGTCCCTTCATTAATCTGGGGTCGCCACAGCGGAATGAACCGCCAACTTATCCAGCATATGTTTTACGCAGCGGATGCCCTTCCAGCTGCAACCCATCACTGGGAAACATCCACACACAATCATTGACACACATACACTAGGGACAATTTAGCTTACTCAATTCACCTATACTGCATGTCTTTGGACTTGTGGGGGAAACCGGAGCACCCAGAGGAAACCCACACCAACACAGGGAGAACATGCAAACTCCACACAGAAATGCCAACTGACCCAGCCGAGGCTCGAACCAGCGACCTTCTTGCTGTGAGGTGATCACTGCGCCACTGTGAGGCCCTATTATATATATATATATATATATATATATATATATATATATATAAACATGAACTTGTGATTTAAACATGTAATTTGCATATATTCCCATATATCAGATTTTATATGATTCATATGAACAAATCAAAGTGGACCACAAGATATATATTGGAACTACACATTATGCTATATTTTAAACCAATATGGAGGAGGTTAGGAGGAGAAGCAGTTACACTTTGTCTGTCATAAGCTGTCAACTGGGGTTTAAGCTCAGCGGCTCTGGCCAAGATGGAATATAAATCAAATACTATCGCCATTTAAAGAAAAAAAAAAAGGTGAGGAGATTTTACTTGATATTTCCTGCTACGGCTTCATGTTTCATTTAAAATTACGTCAGCTCCGAATGAATATTGCTATATGTTTCAAGGCACTTCAGGGGATCATTTAGATTATATACAGGTGCTTTTCAATACCCAAATGAGATGGTGATGTTACAGCATCTACACTTTCATCATCATCATCATCATCATCATCATCATCATCATCATATGTATACAACATTCATTCATTCATTCATTCATTCATTTTCTTTTCGGCTTAGTCCCTTTATTAATCTGGTGTCGCCACAGCATAATGAACCGCCAACTTATCCAGAATTATGTTTTACGCAGCCGATGCCCTTCCAGCTGCAACCCATCACTGGGTAACATCCACACACACTCATTGACACACATACAATATGGACAATTTAGTTTACCCAATTCACCTGTACCGCATGTCTTTGGACTTGTGGAGGAAACCGGAGCACCCGGAGGAAACCCACGCAAACACGGGGAGAACATGCAAACTCCACACAGAAATGCCAACTGACCCAGCCGGGGCTGGAACCAGCGACTTTCTTGCTGTGAGGCGATTGTGCTACCCACTGCGCCACCATGCTGCCCTGTATACAACATATATGATACAATTCTTACCAACCCCAAGCTTTTTAATAGTAAAAAAAATTTCAAATCAATGCAATACTTTTTGTAATGATAATTCAATTTTGAAGGTTGTAGCTATTACAGAACATCAAGAAAATTTCAGTTTTCCACATCCATGACTTAATAGAACCAAATGCATTTTAAACAATCACTGGACATCAAAAGACTAAAACTGCAAAATGAATCTGTATTTGACCCCAGAGCCTTTACTCTGTAGTCCTTTAAAGAAAGGTGTCATTTACAAAACACAGATTACCTCACATGCCTGTATTTCTTTTAATGCACATGCAGAAGTGCTTATTAAGGTGGGTGTCTGTTGCTAAAATAGACAAGAGATAAGAGTTGGACAAGAGTTTTAGATGCAAAAGGAGGTGAGACTTACAGAATTTTAGAATACAAAATAAATAGTGAAATGATAGTTTGAACAAGATAATTTACAACATAAATCCACAAACTGACCATTTCGCTTTATAGCCATTGATTTGCATTTGAATGTTGGACTAATTGGCCTAATGTGGTTATCGACAGTGTAACAAATTTTCAGTCTGTTTGACACCCAAAGGTATAATGCTACAGAAGTGCTTGACATTTAACATTTGAGCTGCATAGACTAGTATTTTTATGATGTATTTGCCCAGTGCTTCATTACAGTTTAATGGCGCTTTTGCTCATTCTTTGTAATTGCATCAAAAAAGCAATACATTATTTAAAATATATTGTATATTGTGTCAAGATAGAAAGTCATTTGGGTTTTGAATGAGGTTGAATAAAAGATAACCGAATATTCACTTTTTCGGGGGAACTATCCCTTTAAAACATGCTCCTCATTGACGCATATCTGAAAGCCTGCCCTTTAGATTCAGAGGTAATTGAGGTCGGTGCTCGTGTGCGTGAAAACAGAAGTGCAGCGGCACATGAATCTTGGAATTTTGCTGAACTTCTTATCATCCGCACTCCCTCTAATAGGGCATTCCTCCGTGATCCCATCAGACTTAGAAGCAGACCATATGTAGCTTTTGAGATGATTAGACGCACCAAGCATTTCATTAACCCGACCTGAGTGATTAAAAGGGGCAGATCCATTGATCCCCTTTGTGGTTCAGGCATTATTACTCTGAGACAGTCTTCATGCAACAACTCGGATTTTCCTGCCTTTCGTAGGATGATTTGCAGGCACTGACCTTTGCAGATCTGGAGGTGTTGGGAAAAGCCTAAGCATTCATGCAGAACAGTGGCATGAGATAAGAGACGTTAGACATGCAGGTTGTTCAGCTTATACCCGACCTTTCATTCCCCCTTCTCACGTCCTTGGCTCTTGTGAGATCACCGAGAGGTGAGGTGCTTGGTTCTAATAAATCGCATAGAAAGAAAGAGAGAGAGAGTGAGAAAAAAAGAGGATCTGCTCCACACTGTATTATGTAGACTTATGCATACATAAACCAAAAGCAGAACAATAATATGCTTTGACATAAGCCTTTATTCATAGAGTACAGAGAAGCTAATGAGTGGACTGAAAGAGCCCATAATAATGGATGCTGTCTGCTTTAATGCATTTCAGGTGTGTTTGGCGTCTAGCTTTCACAGAGAGGCTGGAGTCTCGCTGGCAATATAAACAAAGCTGGAGAGCTATAGATTTTATGACAAGCATCAGTCTTACTGGCCTGAATAATAGTGGAAGCGGAAAGCTTCGGTTCTTCGGAGATATTTTCAAATGTTTATCTTATGCATGCTGTTTTATTGACGCTGAATCCCAGAGGAACTTGTCGATTGTTTCTTTTCATACGTGACTGCACACATAGGCTCCATACATGTCAAGTCAAAAATAAACAGCTATGGGAAAAGTGCTTGACAATTGTCAGTTTCTGTGGATTGTTCAGTTTTCTATGGAAATCATTCAGCTTTTCTTATGATTTAGTTATGTGTTTGAGTAAAATAAATACTTTTTTGATTCCCAATGTAAAATAAAGTTTTGTTTTGTTTTTGTATTTTTCAGAAGAGCTAAGAAATCAATATTTGGTGAAATAGCCTGACTTTCAATCACAGCAAATGAAACTATATAAAAAGAAAATGAACATGAAAAGCAAAAAAAGTTCATAAATTTCACCATTGTTTTTAATTCTAAACGCCACAAGTTCCACAAATATAAAAAGCAAAAGCCATATACATTGTATGGGTCAGCATTATTGAATTTCCTTTTATGCCAAAAATCATTAGAATATTAAGAAAAGATAATGTTGCATTTTAAATATATCAAAACTCATTTTCCCATACATCAATGGAGAGCTTATTTATTCAGCTTTCATGGGATGTGTAAATGATACTTTTTTAAAATGGACCTATATGAATTGTTTTGTGGTCCAGGGTCACAAATGGTGAACAAGGACCATTGTAAAAGAACTTTCAAACAATCAAAAAATGATTTGGTCTGACCTAGATAAAAACTCGCCTGCCAGGAGCTTTTTAGTAATTCAATGCATGAATCACTTCTTCATGTGGTTTTGATTAGGGTTGAAGCAAAACTAGGGTCGAAGCTCTCCAAGACCAAACTTGTCTGTCATTTCAGGAACTGGTAAAACAAAGACACAAATATTAACAGTTCACTCAAATTTATAAAACAATTTACAACAGTTCTCGAACCTGATTGGCTGAAAGCTATGCATTATTCTAGTGATACCAACACTGCCTCTTCCACATGTATCACTCATAGCAAGTGCCATGGCGGAGGACTAAACTAACTATAGGTTGACAAATGATGCCTCTGTATAATGTATTTTTGTGATGGAGTTGTTTATATTTCAAATATGTGGTTTATTTATAAGAATAGCGCATGTTTAAAGGTGCATTGATTCAAAAAGTTCAATTCTCTGTTCTCTGATATCTACATACAGTAGTAGATATGTGGCTTAGGTAAGTTTAAAATGTCTCCAGAAACTGTTTTATATGCTCATTTATAAATATACGAATTACCCCTAGAATCAGAAGGGCATTATTGACCATATTTGGAATTGTCATGAATATTAATGAGCTCCCTGACACTCTTGCTGCTCAGTGCCTGTCACATATATGGCTTTAACATATATGGAAACAAAAGACAGACAGGAATTAATATCAACCTCTCCATAAACAGATGAGGTTTAATAAATTGTACTGCTGTTCTTTTATTCCAGAAAAGTGACAGCAAGAGCTGAGTAATATATGTTTATTGAGGCTCACAGTATGGCCATTTCCATGTACTGAACTCTGATTATTTAGCCATGCCTATGTATATTCAGATTTGTATTATATGCTATATAGGACTATTGCGGATGCACACATTGTGATATAAATGCTGAAACGATATATTGTGCAGCAATAAATAATACATATTGAAGCTGAATACCAATCGATACAGCACATGAATATACAACATAAACTAACCCACTATGTATACTAAATGGACTACCCCTCAAAATATGAATCAGGAGTTGCTATCCCATCCTTTTAGGTCAGCAAATTTAATAAAGTTTGACTGCTACAGCTGATCACATTTCTTATTAATGATGATCAAGCGGCGGATACCACAAGGCTGCTATCTGCCTCTGTAGCACTTCGTCTTGATTTTTTCCTCCCACTAATGCTTTCCGAAATCAAATTAGGAACAACCTGATTAATCTCACTCATTATTTCTATTTCATAATTTCATACACTCAGGACAAAAAAAACCCTGGAGTCGGCCCAAGAACACACGCTGCTTCATTAGTGAAAGGACAGAAATATAAAAATAGTTTTTGGTCAAGTATTTCAGAAGCCTGAAGTATTAAATGAGTAAAGTACGATCACAGAGCCAAATCGAATGAATGAATGCTTTATTTCAGTCTGAACCTCTGCCAGAAATGTTCCAAACGAACAGATTCGCCAAATTACCAAAGTCATTTTAATAATGGACTCCGTTCCAAAAATAGGAATCAATCCTGCATTTTGCAACATCCGCTTTTTATAATGGCACTGGACTGAAAGCAGGCCTCATAAAGATTGTGTTTGATCTGCGTCGAGTCATTTTTTAACACATAAACATCTTAAAAGCCTATCACTCCTCTTTCTCAAAGTCCAGAGACAAGAGCAAGAAGCATTTGGCTGTTTTTCTATTACTGCTCCACTTCCCAAAGCCCAAGTTCAAGTACTACATTAAACAAGTCCTTCAAATTTTCACGAGTCAAACATTTCTGCTGCCCCAAGACGTTCCATTTGTACATTACATCCTTAAATATCATCACTTGCTGCACTGGATTACTAAATCATCTGAACTGCCGACTCATCCATAAGGAAAATTCAAATGGCAGAATCACTTCCCCACAGAGATCAAGGAATCGGCCAAGTCTGACGTCATTCCGCTAAGCTTTTACTGATGGCATGGATTCAGGTGCATCATATGAACCTGGCAGAAAATCATCTGGCCCCTGTGACCTTGCAGTGTAAAGTCAGGCCGACCTTTCAGAAGCAAGATCAACAGAACTGAAATGAATTAAAAAGATGGATTTTCACCATCTTGTGCTAAAGGAACAGCTAGCAGATAAATCAGTTTTTCATCATTTATTCACCTTCAAGTTGGTCCAAACCTTGACTTTATTTATGAGGAATACAATTACAGTACATGGGTATTGGGGATTTAGAACTTCAAAAAATAAAAATATATAAATAAATAAAGAGACGTGAAAGACTAGAGTCAATAATATGGATTAACTGCAATCTTCTTTCTTATCTTATTTTGTGCTAAGTTTAATTCATATTTATACTGCCAAAAAAGTCAGCTTTTGTGTATTGCAAAATTGTTTTTTAAAGAAATATCTTACTCAGGAAGGGTTTAAAAATAACAATAGCAATACAGTCAAATATTGCAATTGAAAATGTTTTCTGCATTAATGAATTAAAATATGTAATTTATTCCTGTGATGACAAAGCTGAAGTAACCAGTCTTTAGTGTCACATGATCCTTTACAAGTCTTTAAACTGTCAATGCTGATGGAATATTTGGCTTTTTTATAGATTTTTTTTTTTCAATCAGACTATATTAGAAATAAAAATAATAATAAAAAAACATCCTGGGAAAACCATTTTGAAATCAGGCACTCGCACTGTCTAGGTAATGCATTTGAATTCAAACTAATTAACGACCCTTAGAAATGTATAGCTTCTATATAGTAAATAAGAGTAGTATGAATGAAATTTGAATGCACTACATCTGCCATGTTATCATCATTACATGATATCTGCCTCAGTTGTGTCATATTACAAAACTGAAAATCTTGGCACAACTTACTGTTTGTTCCTATGTCCTTGACTGTTTTGTGACTCTCCATGTGATCCTGTGTTTCCTGTTGATGTTTATTGTTTTGATTGGTTCTCATTGGTATATTTTTATTGGTTGGGTTATATCATGTGACCGCTGAACATATGATGTTCAATGTATTTGTCAACTTAAAGTCTTTTTTTTTTTTTTACACATTTGGGTTCTTCAAACTTACATTGTGTGATAAAAATACATTAATTTGTATATGAAGTGAAATTAGGGTATTATCCTTTTTTCACTTCTTTTGGTGAAGCGTCTAACCAAAATATCACAGAAACCAAAATGGTTGTGTTATCAGCTTCAAATTTAGGACAGAAGAGTCAGAAATATGGCTTTGAATTTATAGCAATTGGCTTTATGAATTATTAGTTAAAATAAGTTTAATTACAGAAAAATTACTAATTTCTACAAGTGCAATAATCTGCAGAGTTGTGTATTTGAAAAAGAACCAAATGTATGCCTGTACCAACCTTTAAACAAATTAAAAAATAAAAGATATATACCGTATATTATTAAAAAGGGGGAGAAAAAACAATTTTTGGATAAGTAGAAAATATAAAACAAATATTAAAAAAAAAAAAAATACAAAACAAAAAAAACAAACAAACTGATGTATGCTCATATTGAAGGACAAAAGTAGTACAGTAAGTCAAGTAAAAAAAAAAAGAAAAGACAGCGGAGTAAATTTCCATGAATTTTCAATATGAAAACAAGTGCACAGGTTACAAGCATGCCCAGACTTCCTAAGATAAGCACCTTAAACTATATGAATACATTTGGGCTTCTTCCTTTGATGTCACTGTATCTTTGGAGCAAACGCTGTTTGCATCCCTCGGCACGGAGGTTTTGCCAGGCATCCTTAACACGCAGCGGCTTTTACACAAGCAGCATGTTTGTTATGCTTGGCATTGCCACGTCTCCCAATCCTCTGCTGATTAGACTCTGATATGGGCTGCTTAATGACTTCCAGCGCTGGTGTGAGACCTGAGAGGTGTAGATTTAACTGTGACAGTGCTGAGGGATGGATGAAGAGACGGAGAGCAGCAATTCTTTAGCTCAGTGCTGTGTCAGGGGATTCAACTGCCAAGGACGGTCAAACGCTCACTAACAATACCTAGATGTTGATTTATAATGTCAAACTTACAATGCAGATCCAAAAGTGTGGTAATCTTTTGAATGAGTTTGACTCATTTATGTCTTTACAAAGGAGAACTGGTTTAAAGCAAGTAAATCTCAGGGGATTCTCAGAGTTTATGGCCTCAGAGGAGAAATTCAGTGATGTTTATTATTTTTTTTGAGATATTGGACAGTTCTGCAGATGAATGAAGGATATGTAATATAATGTTTAGCACTTTTTATGATTACATTTTTTTCTTATGTTCAGTAAAGTATCTATTATCACACTCAAAATGAAAACACCTATGCTGTTAAATAATATTACCACTTTAATTAGTAATTTATTTAATTATTTACATTTAAATAATAGTATTACGTACAGAAAAAAGTGTGGGTTTGTGCAATGTTATTAACTTTTAAAATTACTTTAATATTTTATTGTAGCTAAAATCTAATTAATTTAAAAAGCAATTGTGAAATTGTGGCGCACCAATACAAGGTGGCGCAGTGTGTAGTTAAGACATGCGGTATAGGTGAATTGGGTACGCTAAAATTGTCCATAGTGTATGTCTGTAAATGAGTGTGTGTGGATGTTTCCCAGTGATGGGTTGCAGCTGGAAGGGCATCCGCTGCGTAAAACATATGCTGGATAAGTTGACGGTTTATTCCGCTGTGGCGACCTCAGATTAATAAAGGGACTAAGCCAAAAAAAAATGAATGAAAGTTACTGTATTCCTGTGATAGGAATCAACATTTTCAGTACTGTACTCCATTATCATTCTTCAGTGCTCATGATCCCTCTAAATTCATTCTAATACTATAACAAAAATTTTTATTCATTGTGTGCATATATATATATATCTTCCAGCCGCAACCCATCTCTGGGAAACATCCATACACACTCACTCATTCACACACACACACACACACACACACACACACTCATACACTCTGGACAATTTAGCTTACCCAATTTACCTATAGCGCATGTCTCTGGACTGTGGGGGAAACCGGAGCACCCGGAGGAAACCCACGCCAACACGGGGAGAACATGCAAACTCCACACAGAAATGCCAACTGACCCAGCCGAGGCTCGAATCAGCGACCTTCTTGCTGTGAGTGTTTTCATCCTTGCTGTAATATTGCATTTTTTAAATCATTAATTTTCTCAACACATTCTTAAAGAACTCATATGCAGTAAGGCTGTCGTTACAACAGTTTTTAATTTCAAGAAATGCAATATATACACTACAACTCAATTACAAGCGAAACAATTGTTATCGGCAGACAGAAACACACACATGTTGGTTGAGTTTTCAGGCAACAGGAGTTAATTAATAATGGAGTGGCGCGGCGGAAGAAGGCCGGTGGTGTAATTTGAGTTTAATCTCTAATGTGAGGAAATGACATTCAGAGTTATTCTTACCTCCGTGTTTCCGTCCGCCTTCGACTCAGGAAGCTCAGGACTTACTAATATTAAGCCTTTTATTTCTAAATGACTCAGAGCCTTGCGTTATTGTTATTATCAAATATTGATGATCATACTAATGCAAGAATATTGCTTCAAATAGCACAATTTTAGAAACCCTTAGGTTACATGAAGCCTTTACAAAGAAACACAGATGTCAAAGCAGCATGAAAGATTTTCCAGACGGTTTGATATGCTTGAGGAGAAATGTAACTTTTTTCTGATTTCTTTCCTTTGATCCGAGAATAACTTTAGTGTTGACAAGCGGGTAATGGTTTTAGGTTTGACTATGACAAAATGAAGTCACGTTATGCTTTCATATTGTGCCAGAGGCTTTGGTTTCCCCCTCAGCTTCGTACCAGTTACCAAAGCAAGGATTACTGTCTTGGTTGTTGACAGTAAAATACTTCAACCAGACTTACTGTATTGTCGACTACGGATACAAACCTGATACCAGTGAGCCATCGTAGAGAACCTAAAGGAGTTGTTTTGCGCCTGTCAAAGTGAACAAAAAACCCAACCTGCACTCTAAATACCATGTCGGATCTTCTCAGATTACGTCACTGCAGAACAATGGATTGCGAATAAAACATTTTCCTACAAATGAACAAAATGGCGACAGTCTTCTTTTCCACCCTTCTGACATGTGGATGTTAAGGCCTGTTTTGGCTACTATTATTGTTATAATTTTTTTTAATGTAACAGAAAAAAATCCAATTTACACTTTTAAGTGTTTCTTTTGTCACATTTGATCAGTTTGTGTCTCTAGATTTCACTTACATGACATTTTAAAGGCTGTTTTCCTTGTTTCTCCTGCACTGAGCCATAAATCTCCACTTTAACAGCACTTAAACACACCAAATTTTATAGTTTTATTTGTACTTGTGTTCTGAAACATTCATTCATTCATTCATTTTCATTTCGGCTTAGTCCCTTTATTAATCTGGGGTCGCCACAGCGGAATGAACCGCCAACTTATCCAGCATATGTTTTACGCAGCGGATGCCCTTCCAGCTGCAACCCATCTCTGGGAAACATCCATACACACCCATTCACACTCATGCACTACGGACAATTTAGCTTACCCAATTCACCTATACCGCATGTCTTTGGACTTGTGGGGGAAACCAGAGCACCCGGAGGAAACCCACGGCAACACAGGGAGAACATGCAAACTTCACACAGAAACGCCAACTGACCCAGCCGAGGCTCGAACCAGTGATCAGCGACCTTCTTGCTGTGAGGTGAACGTGCTACCCACTGCACCACTGTGAGGCCCTGTTCTGAAACATATAATACATAATTTGATGTATCAGATATTAATCTGATATACAGCCTCCATTTTATAAAAAAGAAAACAGATTTTTTTTGTCTGCACTATTTTCTGAATTATGAAGTGATCGAAAGAGATTCCCAAAATCCACACTGTAAAAACCTTTGATGTTAATGTCAATAAATAAAAGATCATTTTAAATCAGACATCCTACAATATAGATTTTGTGCTTACAATGTATGCAAATGATCACATATTTAATGAAATAATGTCTCTTTTGCATATTCAAACATAACATTTTAGAAAACTGAAAAATTTAATTCTTAATGTAATTAGACAGCTGGGCATTATGGTGCTAACTATTAGTATTTCTTACCCTATATATCTTGCTTTCAAGGGATTGTTCACTAAATAATGAAAATTCTGTCATCATTTAGTCACCCTTAACTCATTCCAAACCTGTTGAGGTTATTGTTTATTTATTTATGTTTTTCATCTGTTGAACACAAAGCAAAATATACTGAAGAATTGTGTAAACCAGTTACTACTGATTTCCATCGTATTTGTTTTTCCTACTCTGCTTACCGGTTTCTTCAGAATATCTTCTTTTGAATCAAAAAACCCAAACTGGTTTGGTACAAATCAAGGGTAAGTAAATGAAAACAGAATTTTCATTTTTGGGTGAGCTATCCCTTTAAGCAGAATAGGCCTGTTTATTTATCTATGGCATTTCCACAGCGGTTTGCTGTCTCCTGTGCTGAGCGAAACAAATCGCTGCATAATATGCATTGGGGGATGGCAGCGGTAAATCTTTGGCTTTGAGAGAATGATGAACACTCAGATGAGTGTTCTGATTCAAACCAAGGAGGCTGCAAAATGCATCCTAGGGGTCCTTCTCTAAACGCCCACTGTGCCCCCCATTAGCAATGAATGGTAGTTAGTGTTCATTAGGGCACAGATGCCTCTCGGCGGGTTGGTGTGAGCTGCAGATCCACAGCATTGATCATCATGTGTTTGGGAGCTGCAACCTCCAGTCCTGCCCTCTGCCCACTGCGAGTTGTAAATGTGACTCTGGAAAAAATCAATTGGCCAAATTGTTTCTTGACTAATCCTGAGCAGGTCTCCATGTTAAGAGGAACAAAAGTAGCCTTTGCATGCTAAAAACAATATTCTGCATAAGAAGAAATACTAATTCAAAAAGTGTGTTTTTCCATATTTGCCTGTTCAGATATTGATCTCCACATTGAAGGCATAGGGGTGACTTGATTCTATTCTGGTTGGAGGCATAGGGTCAGATAGCCCTTCACATGAAAAATTTTCAGACCACACTACAAATGAACAGCTATGAGAAATATCCCTGAATACACCAACTACAGCAGTAACATAGATCCCCAAGCAAGCAAGCAGACTTACAATACAAAACATAGCATTAATAAGTTTACTACAAACAAGAATGTTTGTTTTATTACATTTATAGTGGCATTCATGTTTTATGATCATCCTCTTCAAAGAAATGTTTAGTTTTTTTTATCACAGAATTTTGGTAATGAAAATGATGCTTTAATAACTGCTGCACAATAGCCCCACTACCTATTTTAAATTATTCTGATAATGTACCTGATGATGTGACAGAATAAGCCACCCTGTCAAAAAAGTATGTGGCAGAGAATTTGCTTTTTACAGCACATCTGGTATAATATAAAATGTAATGTTTGTGGTTATGTTGTGGATTAGGCTAAATTATACTTGACAAAACAGTATTTTGCAGGTTCAAAGTATATGCACTGGCAGGAATGATTACCAACCTCTGTACAAACATATTTTTAAGTTTCTTAGCATCCTTTCAACTCAGAACAATCACAGTAAATTCTGAGTGATATGACATGATGCATAAATGTGCATTAAACACTCTCATTTTACATGAGAATGAGGAAACAATGGTGTTTGAGGCTCACTCTATATGAGCACTAATTATTCAGCTATGTCTTGGTATATATTTTATATTTTATTACAGCCAAGCTAAAAGACCTAAGAAAAAAATAAATAAATAAATAATAGTAATAATAATAATAATATATATATATATATGTATGTATATTAGGAAATTCTGCAAAAAATGTTGTTTAACCATCACTTGGAATATATTTGAAAAAGAACAATGTAAATAAATGACCACATCAATGTCCATCACTCTTACATACGGAACATCAGGAATGCATATGCAAACACATTTTGAATTGAAGATTCAGATATAACCTTGAGATACAGGAAAGCGGTCAAACACAATAAGCAAATGCTAGAGCACCATCATTCATGAGAGAGAATATATTTGAATATAATGAGAGACAGTGCATGAAATTACACATTTATTTATAGGAGGACTCCAAGTGTCTAAATGCCATTTGCTTTGAACAGTGCCTAAACTAATGTGCTCTACCCATAACATAAGATGAATTACCAGCAGCGTACACTAGATCAACATTATGAGCGATGCTGATTGTTTAATAAATCTCCTCAGCGACTGCTTTTGCTGCTTTTGATATTGACACTTTATGGTCGACATTTTCTAGTGCACTAAACACCATGCTCAGATACTCACGATCAAGAGAGTGAACTCCATCACTGAACACTGCATCAGAGATAACAACCACATCACTGTCAAGTCAATAACAGCAGTTTGGATGGCACCAAAATCAATCAATGCAGTGCAAGTGAGGACTAGTCTCTGTATCCTCCAGGAGGAGTTACTGATGTCTTTCAGCTGCTCACAACCCTGCCGTCCATACTTAAAGCCTGGTGTAATTGAGCGATCGAGATAAAAGCCTCAATGATTTGATCACATCCCTCCTTCTCAGATGATGTAAAGTTGTTTGGATCCACCAGCGAAGTGCTGACGCAGCACAACTCACTACGCAATACATTTTGATCATCTCGCAATGTCAAGACCCATTTCATTAGTTTAATTTTCAAATTCCGATGCTGCCATGTTCCTGGAGCAAATGATGAATTGCTTGAGATCTTTGTGAGGTGATTTCTGCAGCCCCTTGGGGATCAGCTGAATGACAGATATAGAGGAACAAGGCTGTTTTTGACAGCTTATTACAGCCACAAGCAGGGGTCTAATAAGGTAAACAAAAAGGGCCTGCATATTCAGCGAACAGACAAGAACGCAGGAAATACCAGATGGTGTCCACTTAATGCATTCCTTATTAGACAAAGAGTGAGAGGACTCCTAAACTCGCTATTGTTATTCAGGTTATGCAATGGCTCCACAACAATGAGGATGAACTGGCAGGAATGGAGTGTAAACGAAAGATTAGATTAAAACATGCACTGAGTGTTCGTGAAGATCAACATCAGCACAACAAGAGGTCTTGATAGTCATTCAGGCACATCAATCTATCTGTCGTTTCTATACTATATCAAGGCCAGACCTGTGTACTGAACATTGGAGAGGACAAATCTTTGTCTCTCTCTCTCTCTCTTAAAGAAGTTCAAGCTGCTTTATTGGCATGACAATGTGTTGCAGTATTGCCAAAGCAGTTTAACTATACTGTTAACAATTTCTTGTAGAATATACAGTAACTTACTGTAAATCAATTACAGCAAAAAGACTGCATTTACATTTACAGCACCATTCATCTTACTGTATATGTATTTACAGTATTATATATCTTTACTGTAAAATATACAGTAATTTTCACAAAGGAACTTAAAAATACAGTAACATACTGCATAACTTGACCTACAGGTAAATTCTGTGTAATCTACAAAAGAAATGTTAACGGTGTATGTATGCAGTATGGAATATAAGATGCAATAAATGAGAAAAAAGGAACAAAAAAGACAACATTTCCGATATTTGGATATTAATTGATGTGGATGGTGTAAATATGTTACGTTGTTATTGTAGTTTCACTGATTCAATGAAGTTGAATGAATCATTAAATGCTTCAGACAGTGGGAAAATACTTCCCTTGTAGTGGCGCATTTGGGGCAAAAAAGAGAAAAATGTCTCCCATCCTCTATTTGATTCATGTGACAGTGTTTACATATTCAGTGTTCTTTAGGAGTCTTTCCCTTTTTCTATTTCTAAATCATGGTCAGAGAGACAATATTTTAAAATTTTTATTAATTAATTTATTTATTATTTCTCTCTCTCTTTCTCTCTCTCTCCCTCTCTCTCTCTGTTGTTGCAATGTTTTTTTGTTACACTTTCAGCTTCCTTGAGTGCATAATGTCGCTCTTTGAGCATGAAAAATAATTCTGAACTTCCTCAACCACATTGTTTGCAGTCCTGACTTTTCTTCCAGAAACGTGCACATCACAATTTTAATAATTCCCAACCAAGAGAGCAAGGCTGGTTGAACATTAGGCTATATGAATGTGTTTTTGTGAGTTTGACATTACTTCGTGCATGCAGATGCAATGTTGATTTTGACAGCAAAATCAGATTTAGTTTTAGTGCTAGTGCAGTCTTTTAATGACTAAATTGCCATTTATTCTTAAAGTGGTAGACTCATTTCTGTCAGTGATAGAATGAAATAAATAAATAAATAAATACATAAATAAGGAAGTAAAGTTAAATACACCCTCACAGATCTCTCTTTTAAATTAATATTTTCTATAGGATACTTTACAATAATATATCTGTGCATATTTATTAGATTCATCAGTACCAAAGCCAAATTGGAACTAATCTAACAAAAAAATATTCAGTCCAAAAATGAATACAACCAAATTAATGTTGGGGGAAAATATTCAATTAAATTCTAGTAAACAGGAAAAGGGCCTCACAGTGGCGCAGTGGGTAGCACGTTCGCCTCACAGCAAGAAGGTCGCTGGTCGCTGGTTCGAGCCTCGCCAGTTGGCGTTTCTGTGTGGAGTTTGCATGTTCTCCCTGTGTTGGCGTGGGTTTCCTCCGGGTGCTCCGGTTTCCCCCACAAGTCCAAAGACATGCGGTATAGGTGAATTGGGTAAGCTAAATTGTCCGTAGTGTATGAGTGTGAATGGGTGTGTATGGATGTTTCCCAGAGATGGGTTGCAGCTGGAAGGGCATCCGCTGCATAAAACATATGCTGGATAAGTTGGCGGTTCATTCCGCTGTGGCGACCCCAGATTAATAAAGGGACTAAGCCGAAATGAAAATGAATGAATGAATAAACAGGAAAAATCAAGAGAAACATAATAATATATATATAATTTAGTTAAAGTTATGTAGTTTGTAATGTTGTTTTGCAATAACTTGCTTGAATTGAAATGTATTATCTTTCTATTCATAAAAAAGGGTACGTGATCAAACTCTTATTTTAATGCATGTAACTGTTTAATAAAACTCTTTTGTTTAAATGCACCAAAAAATTATTGGCTATATTCACTGAGAAATGGATAAAAATATTCAATATCAAAATTAAAAGGGGGTGTGCACATTTATGCTGAGTACTATATATATACTGTATAGTGCTTTTGCTTCCACCTAAAAGCAGGCATTTGACTGACATCAGATAATAAATGTAAAACTTCACAGGTACATTCTGGGTATTACATCTTGTAAAAATGGCATAATAGATCACCTTTTAAGGGATTAAATGAGTAAAGGAAAAGAAAAAAGAAAGTGGAAAAGTAAGAGCTTTTTTCTTTTACACCATTCAATTCAAACCATTTCAAAGTAATATTTGTATTTTAAATATGAATAAGAGTGACTGTGTGCATAATATGTTGAAAGCACCAAATTGCAAAATGTCACATGAATTACAAAATCACAAAAATGAGTCATTCGGTATTTTCAATTCAAAACTGCATAATTTGACAAAATGCCACACGTTAATTAACAGTTTCTGTGTTTGTGATTCACAGGTGTTTTCTGCTTATTTCCAGTTTTGGCACCTCACTCTCTGCTTTGACAGATTTTTGATCTTAAAAAAAAATTCTCCTCAGTTTATCAAAGTGACTTTTATTGACATGTTGAAACAACATAACATGACATAAAAATAAAAACTACTAGTGATAAATGTCACTTTGTTAAAATGTCCAGCATCCACCTGTGCCATAGCAGAGATCAAGATCTTATAACACAATCACACTCATCATTAGAATTTGGTAAAGATGCTTTGGTTGAATTTGTCATGTCAATCATTTTGGACATGACGAGCACTGTTAAACCCCTGAAGCAGACCAACCTTTCACTTTTTTAAACATCCTAATAACAAACAAAGCAGTGTCAGATATTGAGGTGAGTCTAATGTTTTGTAAAATAAATAAATAGACAGTAAAAATAAAAGTTTTTTTGTAAAAGACCATTTTTGAGGAAAATGTATATATACAGTCAAGCCTGCAATTATTCATACCTCAGGGGCATATATTCATCATTCATTTTTTTTTCGGCTTAGTCCTTTTATTAATCTGGGGTTGCCACAGCTACATGAACCGCCAACTTATCCAGCATATGTTTTATGCAGCGGATGCCCTTCCAGCTGCAACCCATCACTGGGAAACATCCATACACACTCACTCACACACATACATACACTACGGACAATTTAGCTTACCCAATTCACCTATAGCGCATGTCTTTGGACTGTGGGGGAAACCGGAGCAGCCAGAGGAAACCCACGCCAACACGGGGAAAACATGCAAACTCCACACAGAAATGCCAACTGACTCAGCCAAGGCTTGAACCAGCAACCTTCTTGCTGTGAGGCAATCGTGCTACCCACTGCGCCACCGTGAGGCCATATATATATGATGTGTTAGAAAATGTAATAAAATAATAAAGTATATAGATGTTTTAGAAAATATAAGGAGTCACTAACTTTACCTTAAATACATCCTATGGTGTGACAGCAAAAATAAAGAAAAACAACTCTTAATAGTATACAAATAGCGTAAGAGGGATTTATCTTCATTGTTGGAGATCTACATATTGCGCTATTTATTTTATATGAAATTAGGAATAATATTTTTTCTCCATGACTTGTGGGACTTGGACATTTTCAGTAAATAGGGGTATCACACCAAAGTCACACAAAACCTAATTTTATAGTGGTCAAAAGTTAAATATGTGAAAAAATTTGAGACAAAAACTTCTGCTTCACAGTATTTAAAAATGATAGATAGATAGATAGATAGATAGATAGATAGATAGATAGATAGATAGATAGATAGATAGATAGATAGATAGATAGATAGATAGATAGATA
>CAIGQW010000532.1:2609906-2629052 GCA_903798125.1 Danio choprae
AATTTGAGCTGTGTTATATTATTAAGAATTACTGTACAAAAGATTAGGCCAATGATCACAATATACTTAATTTTTTTATATAAAGTATTTTAATACTTATATAGTCAAATATTAAACTGTTAATACTTATATAGTCAAATATGAAACTATACTACTGTTGCCTTTTTAAACTATTCACTATTTAAACGATTTGCTACTTAATATTTTATGGAAGCCTTGAAATTGTTGAAACTCTGGCAACATTTATGTGAAACTAAAATATATTGTAACATGTCAAATATTTTGTACTGTTATTGCTGATAAAGCTAAATAGCATATTATTTTATTAAAACAATATGCATATTAAAGTGTTTTATACAGCATGAAACTGCTCTGTACATCAGAAGTTCAACTAAAAAACCTGCCATAGACATAATATTAAATTAAGATTAATATTATTAAAACTCACCCACAAAGCACCACACTCCAAAACGGATCCATGTGATGGTGGAAAGCTTGAGCATGAGGTAAACATTCACCAGCATGGCCGATGCTGGGACGAAGGGCACGCAGGGAGCCATGTAGGGCAGACGCTTGGGGTTCTCCGGCTGCTGAATGATGATGAAGACCAGCAGCGTCAGGACCAGCAGCAGCACCACCAACAGGAGGACGGCCCACCACTGACCCTCAGCGATCTGACCCGACCCGAAGATGATGAGGGAGCAGAAGCAGAAGATTAGGATAAACAGCAGAACGACACAGCGAGTAACAATGCGCCCGGTGGCTACGGTGGGACGGTCCATCTTGCCCGGTAAACCCAGCCGAATGCGCATGGTGTAATAGCGCGGGCCGAGCAGCTTCTTGAGTTTCAGCAGATACGCACTGTCCATCTCATCCGACTCAATGCCTGAGGACATATCCACTGTGCCGTAGTTGGGGTGACTGGCGGTGTAGGTGGACTTGTCAGGTTTGCCGATCAGCATCTCATTGTCCCCCAGAGATGGCAGGTTTTTGGCTCCGCAGGTGTTTGTTGGAACTCCTCCATAATCGTCACCCTCGCTAACCGGCGAACAGGCTTCTTTCTCGCACTCGGCCAGCACTCCCTCCTTGCGCTTTGAGTTTTGCTCGGAGAGAAAGTTGACGAATCCGTGGATGTCTCCTTCAGGCTGGTAGCGCAGCAGGAGCACACATACTGACACTAGAGTGTAGGCTAACAGAGTGCCAATAGACATCATCTCAATCAGGTCTCTCAGACTGACCAGCAAAGCTAAAAGTGCTGAGAGGAAGCCGGACACAACACAGGCCACAGCAGGAGTCTCTGTGTATGTGCTCACGTGGGCCAGGAACCTGCAAAATTAAAATGACAACTTCAGACCTCCAATCACAGGAAGGTAGTGCTATGTACTGGTGTGGATGGAGTGCAGATTGAATGCACATTGCATCTGAAGTGTGACGCTAATCCATCGCTCACACCCTGAAAGACTGGTTCGTCAAGTAAATTTAAACTTTGTTGCATCTAACTAAAAATTAAATTTTTATTTTATTTTATTTGTCATTTTTATAATTTTGTACATTTCGTTCTTTAATTAAAAAAAATAAAACTAAAGTTCTCTAACTTCTCCTAAATGTGTGTATATTTCATTCAAATTTATTTTATTTAAATTACAAAACACAAAATAGTTCTGAGTATTTCTGCCTTAAAAGCATTAATGAAGGGGCAAATTTACCACATGCATTTTAGCATTTGCTACGCTTTCCTGTGCCTTTAAATATGTGAGTCTCAGATGCCTAGCAACTTTCTACTAACAAAAACTTTCTGAGAGCAAAAACATATCTTTACTTCAGACATTTTTCAAAACAACATTCCCGCATGCTAGATAAAGTGAGAAAAGCCCCTTCATGGGCGGTCTAGTAACTCGGAAACAATTATAGGCTGTATTACAAAAAAGATAATATTTTTAGGCTAATAAATTCATGAAATACGACAACAGACACTCATAGCTTAAAGTACAAATGAAATCAAAACTAACCATATGATTTTGTTAGCTCACAATGCCAGTTTTGTGGTGAACAATTCATCTGTGTGGGTCATTAAGAAAAAAACAATTGTTTGCTCTTGTAATCTCAAATTAAAATCTGAAAATGTACTTCCTGTTTTGTTTTGTTTTTTCAGTTAAAATGAATGTTAAGGTATTGGGCGTAACATACTTAACCACGCCACTCCAACAGTCAGTTTTGACAACAAACAGAAATGGTGAGGAGGAGTTGTCTGTTAGGTTGCAATTACTCTTCTAAAACCCATTTCCAGATTTTGATTGAAATGCCTACACCCATTACTACATCCATTCAGCTTGCAGTAGACAAAACAAGCCACACTCACTGTTTTCTCATTTAATATTCCATTTCTCTAGGAACTGCGTCACAATACGGGAAAAAAAAAATTCCGGTTCCTGTGGGCTTTAATTCTAAAATCTCAAAAGATGCTTCAAATGTACAGTAAATATGAAGTGACAACATGACATCTTACTTGAATGGTTAGAATGATGGTCATTTTAGAAGTTATACAATTCTGATAGACATATATTATTTTCAACATTGATAATGATAAGAAATATTTATTGAGCAGCAAATCAACATATGAGAAAGATTTCTCAAGGTTCATGTGGCACCGAAGGTTGTGACTGCTAAAAATGTTGCTTTACCACGACTTGAATAAATCAATCACTTCCAGAGGGAGTAAAAAACACATTTGATATTTTTTTGTACTGTAAATACTCATACCAAAAAGATCATCCATTGTATTTTCTGTAACTACTTTGAATCACCCGTGACAGATGTACTAATGTTAATACCAGGTGTAAACAAGATGACACATCCAAACATACATTTTATCAAATAATTCTTACCATGCAATGATTACACTGGCTTTGATTTAAAATGTCAGGGCTCTAAGTAACATTTCTTATCATACTGCATGAAGGCAGAAGTGCACTTCTCCAGCAGAGAATGATATTTAAATGGCATTTTAATCATTACAGAAGATCGTTATTACCTCACCCTGTGATTTCATTGTATATTACCTGAAGAGCAAACCGTCTCCTGCCATGGCATAGATGACTCTTGGCATTGGGAAAAGAGAGCCCAACAAACTGACCGTCAGTCCTGCGATGGAACCAATGGCCACAATGTATTTGGCAGTTTGGAAGCCATGTAGAGAAAACATCTCCATCAGTGGAGCATCAGAGTCAATTTCAGTGTAGGGAACCATCAGGGTGAGAATCACACTCACCTGTGGGAAAAACAGAGAGAAAGTGTGATTCACTGACCTAAAATTGATCTTTTCTTTTCTTTTGCTGTTGCACCTTTAATGTTTTACATTATGACGCAGCATTTTTTAGAGACATGGTTACAATAGTAATTAAAGTTATTATCTTTTAATGTTTGTAACCTTAATAAATAGAATTTAGGGTTCTTTATTGGAAAAATGTGAAAAGAACCCCTAAAAGTTTCAATGAAGTAAAAAATGTCCCTTTTTAGAAGGAAAGAAAAAAAACATTTTTAATAAAAGGTCCTTTGAGGAGCCAGATTTGGTTCTTCTACATCACTACAAAAAAACTTTTATTAAATAAATAATTGGAAGCTTTGTTTTTAAATGGAACCCCGTGCATTAAGACTTATATGGCTTAATATAATGTATATGATTTCTATTACAGAAATTTGCAGCATAAAACCTATACGAAAGATTCACTATGAGTGTTACCATTATTTTATATGTACAGTGCGTGACTTTAGATGGTTGAACTGGTGAGCTACCGGCACTACTTGTTGCTATTTTGTTGCAATGCAAGTCCTTCTAGTTCATTCTGACTTGTACTGTATTATACTGATAAGATGGCCACATGGTGCAGTGTTTTGTTGTAATTTTCATTCAAAGGAACAAAAGAAGAGATCCTGCTATCCCAATGATAAGATGAAGACAAAAGAATGGGATAATGCTTGTGGATGAATAAAAGAAAGACTCGTGCCTTTGTTCTCTCTACTTTAGCTCTGACATTTACAGTAGTAGACCACAGCTACTGAAAGAGCTTATAGGTGGTGATGATGGATATAAGCTTATACTTAAATCAAATGTTGCACCATTAGTTTTTCTCCTTAAGAAGTCTAAATGCTCTGCGATATCGAGTGAAATTCACTGACAAACATAAGTAAAATGCAATGTAAAATTTTGAGATTCCTATAAGTTTCACTTCAGTCAGTAAATTTACTGTTATGATTGATGCAGGGCAGCACGGTGGCGCAGTTGGTAGCACAATCGCCAGCACTGGTTCGAGCCCCGGCTGGGTCAGTTGGCGTTTCTGTGTGGAGTTTGCATGTTCTCCCCGTGTTTGCGTGGGTTTCCTCCGGGTGCTCCGATTTCCCCCACAGTCCAAAGACATGCGCTATAGGTGAATTGGGTAAGCTAAATTGTCCGTAGTGTATGAGTGTGAATTGGTGTGTATGGATGTTTTCCAGTGATGGGTTGCAGCTGGAATGGCATCCGCTGCATAAAACATATGCTTGATAAGTTGGCGGTTCACTCCGCTGTGGCGACCCCAGATTAATAAAGGGATTAAGCCGAAAAGAAAATGAATGAATGAATGAATGATTGATGTAGCCATGCAGACAGATGTAGCAAGGTATATTTAGCATTTAACACAATATCCAGGGTGTTTTGATTCTTTGTGGGGGGAAATGGATGATATTGAAAACTTCTCTTGCTGCCCTTTAACTGAACATTACAATCAAAAGCTCCACTATGTGGCGTTGCTTCAGTAGCTGTCTGACGTCATATACTGTTCACCCAAAATAGTCCATAAGAATGTTTATAGAAATATTATGTGTTACTTCAACATATTTCTGTAAAAAAAAATCATTGATGTTACACTGAAGCACAACATTAAATAGTTTTCCATTAAAATGTCTAAACACAATAGAACAGTGTTATACATTTTGCTGAAGGTACTTAGATTATCCCACAAGTCCAGAGAAAAAAAGCAGTATTACCTACACTGTAAAGCTTTACTTTAAAAAAGTGAATAAACCCTATGACTTAAAAGCAACAAGTTGATTTTAATTAAAACAAGTTAGTAAACCCATTGACTTACCTTAACTTTTATAATTATGCACATAGTTTGTTTACTTAATAATTATAAGGCAACAAGTTTACTCTCTTTTTTAAAAGTATAGTCAACTAATCGCTTTTTACAGTGTAGTGACATGGACCATGTGCTGTGTCGCCATGCTAATGACATCATACACCCTTGATTTCTGGTTTATTTTTACAGAAAACAGAGAAACACCAAAGATGCCATGTTGTGTGTTTTATAAGACTGCACAGAGCAGAATTATAACAAAACCTAAAAACTTATTAAGTGCGATGAAACAGCACTGCTTCTTCTACACATTAACATTAACAGAAGAACCGTAGTGGTGAACAATGGTAATAAAAGCTCTGCTACTTTGATCCCACATCATGCTTGTCTCTCATCAGTAATTGCTTCAGCTGGCTCATTTCCCTCTGATAGTAATACGTTTTGAATACTTTAGCACATCTATGCACATGATTACTGCAGTCCCGCAGGCTTTAATGAAGCCCACAACTCCCATGATTCCACACCGCATCAGACTACACCTTTGTTTGTTGTGAATACACACGCTCTAGCTGAGGAAATTAAATACACATTCATTCATTTTCCTTCGGCTTAGTCTCTTATTTATCAGGGGTCACGACAGTGTAATAAACCTCCAACTATTCCAGCATATGTTTTACACAGCGGATGCTCTTCCAGTCGCAACCCAGTACTGGGAAACACACATACACTCATTCACAATACACTCATACACTACAATGAGTTTATCCAATTTTAGTTTATCCAATTCACCTATAGCGCATGTCTTTGGACTGTGGGAGAAACCAGAGCACCCGGATGAAACCCACGCAAACATAGGGAGAACAGGCAAAATCTACATTGAAATGCCAACTGGCCCAGCCGGGACTCGAACCAGCGACCTTCTTGCTGTGAGGCAACAGTGCTAACCACTGAGCCACCGTGCCACCAAAATTATATTCTGTTCCTTTAAATCATACAAATCTTAATACCTTTGAAGATTATGCAGTGCACCGCAGAAGAAGAAGCACAGCCAAACAGCACAGGACTAATTGAAATAATTCAAAGATTTCTGCACATGATTAAAAGAGACATCAGTGATGTCTTCATGTGTTCAAATGTCTGAAGTCATAAGGGTGGAACTAGAGAACAAATTTTTTTTTTCAAAAGTCTGGCCAGCGCTGAGTACTAAAAGTTACAATCATAGCCCAATTGACTTTTACATTTTTTAAATATCAAGGACGCTTGGATTCCTAACAATATGACCCATTTTATACATTTCAGAAAACGCAGTCTTAATCTGTCACCTAAACACACACGTGCACACAATTGTACACACATAGACAGAGAATAAAGTGCCTGGCTAAAATTAGCCTCTACAACAACGCAATGAGCTCTGGAGGGGTGAATGCCGCTAATTAACAAGTTCGCTCCTCATCAGACAGATCTGTAGGTGCGAAAACGAGCAGACAAAAGAATAAAAAATAGGAATTAGAAGAAAACAGAAGTAAAATATATTGTATATATACAATACATCCATACTGATGTAGGAAAGAGGTCTGTTGGTGTGTTAACATTCATTGTGTTACTATGACGACCTCCTGCAGTTGGCATTGCATTGTGATAAAGCCAGAGAGCTTTTAATAAATGCAGACATGCTGCATGAAGAGAATGATCAATGACACTAAGAAAAGATCAAAGACTATCTGAACACATCATTTATATTCTTATGTTTGAGACATCCAAGTATTACTAGATTGTGAAGAACAAATTAAACTTCACCATCTGAATCATCAAGTACACACTGTCACCTTTAATGCCCAAGCTTTTTTATAGTCAGGTGGATTCTGACTGGGATGAAAAAATAGTTTTGAAAGTGATAATTTCTCTGTTCAAGATTAATTATACAATTTAACTATATATGATTTGTTATTTTTTTTTACAATAAAGCCAGATGATCGCAACAGGTTCAGTAGTTCGCAACAAAAAAGCAATGCCTGAAAAATGTCTGTCTTTTTATTAGTGCACACACACGCAGCAGTTTTGAAATCTGTTGATTTCGATGCCCAAACATTGTATAGTCTGGTGGATTATTGTGTGATGTTACAGTTATTGGTATGAATGAGCCTTAAAGAAATTGTTGATCCAAAATGAAAAATCAGTCATTATTTACTTACCCTGGTATTGTCACAATGCTGCATACCCCTGTTCTTTTTCAGTGTACAGTACAATATCTGTTGAAATCATTAATTTCCTTCCTTCGGTTTAGTCCCTGATTATCAGAGGTCGCCACAGCGGAATGAACCGCCAACTATTCCGGTATATGTTTTACGCAGCGGATGTCCTTTATACACTCATACACCCATACACTCATTCACACACACTCATACACTACGGGCAAATTATTTTAATCAATTCACCTCTATCACATGTCTTTGGACTGAGGGAAACCGGAGCTCCTAGAGGAAACCCACACAAACACGGGGAGAACATGAAAACTCCACACAGAAACGCCAACTGGCCCAACTGGGACTCGAACCGGTGACCTTCTTGCTGTGAGGTGACAGTGCTAACCACTGAGCCGCCATTACAGGAATTTTCATTTCATTAAATGTTCTAATTTTGACTTTTTCAGTTACTAGCAGTTAATACCAACCAAGAAATTCCTGACCTTGACCATCTGTCTTTGTGCATGAATGCACATTCATTCGCTCTGTTTCCAAGTAAAAAGCACACACTGTAAATGCACTATTTTCATAAAGTAAGATTAAAAAGCATAGTCTAATATGCCTGGAAATCCCCAAAAAACATTCACTGAAATAAATGTCTCTGGAACAGGTCTCCAACTTTAAGAGGAGAAACAGAACGATGGTTTAAAGAAAAATGAGAAAATGTGTTGTTGCGACAAAAACTATAAATATATTTACCTCAGAAAAGAAAGAAAATAGATGTGTTTTGCACTCCATCTGTTTATCATGTATGATTGATTCTGAGCAACTGATGAGCGCTAATAGGTGAAAGTTAAGGTCACGCTTTTTGTTAAACAGTGCATTCAATTTTGCTTTGTTTTTCACCAAAAGGGATTATAAACCCACAAAACACTTGGAATACACAACAAACGTAATGCTGGTTGCAATTCACTGGCATTATATGGACAAGCATAAGCAGCACATTATATATGCAGTTTTTTAATAATTAATAATAATTTTTTGTCATTCTGGTGCATTTTTGCTAATATTAATGATGAGTAAAGAAATGCATCAAAATAGAAAAACTGTATTAGAGACCTGGGGCCTGTTTCAGTAAGGAGGTTCAACCAACTCAGAGTTTAAACTTGAGAGATTAAAAACACAGAGTTTTCGGTTTCAGAACAGGTGACCTGAGTTAGGTCAATCAAGTCTGCGTAGACTAATTCAGAGATAAGCGTGCAGACCACGGCTATAAAGAGGCATTATCAATGAAGAGCAGATATTACGAGTCACCATGGCAACATCTGAAAAAAAGAGATCAGCATTTTTTTTCTCCAGCTGAACTTGATGTGCTCATGCAAAGTTATAGCAAATATGACCATATATTTAAACAAAAAAAAAAAGCAACACCACTGCATCGGCGAAACAGAGACAGTTAGCATGGAAAAAACATAACTGTTGAAGTTAATGCGTAAGTTTACATTAAAAATATTTAAAGTATTTAAATTCATTCATTCATTCATTCATTCATTTTCTATTCGGCTTAGTCCCTTTATTAATCTGGGGTCGCCACAGTGGAATGAACAACCAAATTATCCAGCATATGTTTTACGCAGCGGATGCTAATTATTTATTTTTTGCAGTAATATCAAAGGTAAAACTTAAAACTATGGTGTTGAATCTAATTGTAATTTTCCCAAAAAAGGACAAGCATTCTCGTAACTTTGTTCTTTGTGTGACTGAAATGTAGGCAATGAATGACTAAGGCCAAGGTGAGAAATACCGCTTCATCTTTAAAAAAGGGGAGGAGACTGACAGAAACCCAGAGATTTGAGAATAAAACCTGCTCCTGACCAGGTTAGGTTCACAGAGTAAGTTACCACGGTAACTGACTCTGAGTAAAAGTTACCTCTCTTTCAGAAACAGGCTTGACTTACCCTGCTTTCCTGAGTTTGACAAACCTGCCATTCTCTCATTTTAGGGTTAGCATACTTTGTGTTTTCACTTAACCTCCTTTCTGAAACGGGGCCCTGTAGTTTTGTTAACCAAGCAAAAAAAAACTAAAAGATGATCTTATTGGATTTGCATTACAAACCTTAAAAAATATAAGTTAAAAACAATAAAGTTGTCCCAAAAAAAATTGTTTCAGCTCATTTTAAATAAGTAGTTTGAACAAGCAGAATTTTTTTGAGTGCTTATATACTCACAGAGACGTAAGCAGTGAGGCAGGTGACCAGAGAGGCAGTAATGGCATAGGGGATGGATGTGTTGGGACTCTTGGCTTCTTCTCCTGTGGTGGCTATGATGTCAAACCCAATAAAGGCATAAAAGCACGTGGCTGCACCCTGCATGACCTGTTGGGCAGAGCAGTTTATTGTAGATACAAGACAATGCAATTTCCTTCTCTGTGTTTATGTTGAGAGTCACTAACTGCACTAAGGGCTTGAGCTTCAGTAATTGATTTGAAATGTTCTTTACCCCTGACCAGCCATAAGGCAGGAATCGTCCCTCATCCCAGTTGCTCCCACTGACGAAGAACAGGCCTGCAATCATTATGAACACCCACACCACCAGATTGATGACGTTCAGCACATTGTTGAAGCCCACTGAATTCTTCACGCCTAGAGCGACTATCACTGTGACCAGGATGCCTATGACCAGGGCCAGGATGTCCGGATATGACTGCTCCCCTTTACCTGACAGGTGATAAAGGAGAAATTTAATTAGAAAGATTTTAGGATTTTTGAAGGTTGTATAAATACTTGAAAATGTATAGAGTGGATAAGCTGGCTGAATATGATTAAAAACAAGATATAATGATGGATGGATGGATCTTTTAATCTTTTAATTTAAATTAATCTTTTAATTTGAACAACCAAAACATTCTGGTATTTATTGCAGCTCAAAAATAACAACTGCCTTACTAATGCTTACTGTTGACTGAGACTGATCTCAGAACTAGCATTAGCACTATTATGGCTCACTGAGTGAAGCAACAAACATTAATGTTGTTAATAAAGTGGACAACACCCAAAGCATGACTGTTACTCTTTTGCAAAGTGGAAACATCCAAACTCAAAACCTTACTTAAAACTCTTCTAAATCTTCAAACTAAGTGAAGGTTAAACCCTAACATGTCTTTATGTTACATCCACTACACAGGTAGTTACACCAACACAATTTCTACATGGTGTCTTTTTTTTAAACAAGCAGCAAAAATATATACAGTTGAAGTCAGAATTACCAGCCCCCCTGTATATTTCCCCCCAATTTCTGTCTAATGAAAATAAGATTGTTTTTAACATTTCTAATCATAATAGTTTTAATAACTGTTTTCTAACTGATTTCGTTTATCTTTTCCATGATGACAGTACATAATATTTCACAAGACATTTTTCAAGATACTAGTATTTAGCTTGAATTTAAAAGCTTAACTCGATTAATTAGGTTAACTAGGCAAGTTATGATAATTAGGCAAATCATTGTATAACAATGTTCTGTAGACAATCAAAAATATATATACAGTGCTCAGCATATATGAGTACACCCCATTTTGAAAATGAATATTTTTATCCATTTCTCAGTGAATATGGGTAATATATATTTGTGCATTTGAACAAAACAGATTTATTAAACAGATATATTTATTAAAATAATATTTTAGTCACAGAACATCTTTAGAAATGGAAAAATAATACATTTAAATTCATGCAAAATGATGCAAAAATAAATTACAAACTACAACATGTCAACACAATTGTATATATTTTTTGTTTCTTATGATTTTTGCTATTTTAAACATTTTTATCTAATATTTTTTCCCAACATTTTGAACTTTTGAACCATTGTTGTAAGTTATTTTGTTAGATTAGCACCAGATTTGGCTTCAGTACTGACTAAACTAATGTATATGCACAAATATAATATTGTAAAGCATCCTATAGAAAATATAAATTTAATTAATATAAATATTATTGACCTTAAAAGGATATTTTAAACAAATCAAAAACTGCTTTTCTAGCCAAAATAAAACATTTATCCAGTAGAAAAAATATTACAGTAAATACTGTGAAAAAGTTCTTGCTCTGTTAAACATTTTCAAATATTTGAAAAAGGAAAAAAGAAATATAAAATCACAGGAGGGATAATAACTTTGACTTAAACTGCACATGTTAATGTAGATAGATACAGACAGACTGAGATCAGTTTAAACAGCTCTATTCACAAAATGACAGCAGACAGTCCTCATCTGACCCTTCAGTGATGTCATGAATAACGCATGTATTTCTAAAAATACTAACCATGCCTTAAGCAGAAATGACTATGAAGCATAATTTGGCTACATGTGTGCACAGAGACACACAGATGGAGGGATATCTGACTCTTAGGGCAAGGGGGTTGGTAAAAGAAAAAGAAGAGATTTTACAACTGCTGCTGGTGAAGTGAGATTATATATTTTGGCATAGTATGCCATGTTTTCAATGGGTCAGACACAATAGTCTATATGTACTGTAACATCTGTTTGCAAACCAAATATGCCATGCAGGAAGCAAATATTGATCTTTAGAGTACCCAATGTTTAATTCCTCCATTTGTAGTCTGAGCATGTACAATAGATGTGCCTTTTTGAGAATTTAACAAAGTCATTGTGCTTTAAAGGCTTTTAATTGCAAGGACCTCAAGACATGATTATCCCCTTTTTGCAATGACCCCATTTCCAAAATTATAAAGGCACCTATATATTTTAGAATCAGAATCAGAATGGGTTTTTAATGTATGAAAATCCATTGTAAAAGTTGTTCAGAAATTGTATAACCAGCATTCAAGATACAGAATGTAAATAAAAAAAAATAAGACAAAAAATAAGATCAAGAATCTTGGTGTGATTCTGGAGTCAGATATGAGTTTCAGAAGTCATGTCAAAGCACTAAATCAGCATACTATCATCTCAAAAACATTGCAAGAATTAGATGCTTTGTTTCCAGTGAGGACTTAGAGAAGCTTGTTCATGCTTTTATCCCCAGCAGGGTGGATTACTGTACTGGACTCCTCTCTGGCCTTCCCAAAAAGACAGTCAGAGAGTTGCAGCTCATCTAGAACGCTGCGGCCAGGATTCTGACCAGAACCAGAAAATCAGAGCACATCACACCTGTCCTCAGGTCTTTACACTGGCTCCCAGTTACATTCAGAATAGATTTTAAAATTACTTGTCTATAAATCACTAAATGGCTTAGGACCTCAAAAGATTACAGATATGCCCACTGAATACAAACCCAACAGATCACTCAGACCTTTAGGATCATATAATCTAGAAATTCCAAGTGTTCAGTCAAAGCAGGGTGAATCCGCTTTTAGCTACTATGCCCCCCCGCTGGTGGAATCAACTTCCAGAAATGATCAGATGTGCTACATTATTAGGCACATTCAAATCCAGACTGAAAACACATCTGTTTAGCTGTGCCTTTACTGTATGAGCACTGTGCAACGTCCCACAGATCGCACTATTATGTCTTTCTTTTCTTTTTATTCTTTTATAACCTGTTTTAACACATTTTAATCTGTTTTTCAATCACTTTTATTATTTGTTTTTATTTTCTTATACTTGTCTCTTTTATTCCTGTTTATGTAAAGCACTTTGAATTGCCACTGTGTATGAAATGTGCTATATAAATAAACTTGCCCTGCCTATCTGTACCAAAAGCATTTTTCACATTAGCATTTAGTAAAACAAGAATATGTCAAGATCTGAAATTTGCTTCAGATCATTTTTGCTTTGAAAATATTTCTGTCCTACTTTTAATAACAAATGTCCAACCTAAAAAGTGCTTCTTTTTCCTCTTCAGAAATGTAACTGGAGCATGTGTTTTACAATGCAACAGACGCTGTGAGAGAGATTACTCAGCGTTTAACAAGGGTTCCTCACATTGCCTTTGTCACCAGACTATTGACTGCTAAAGTTAGATGTGCCTTTTCTTTCTTTCTTTTTGCAGCACCATTAACTCCAGTCTATTGATGAACTAACTACTGTTAACTGTGCTGGAATTACTGTGGGTGGATGTCAAGGCTATTGGTGCGGCAAATTCGTTTGTTGAAAACTGCAATACTCAGTGGCATGAACTCAATCGCTTAAATCAACTGTAAAATAAATTGGATTTAATAAAAACAGGCATTTAAACACTTCCTGTGAAATATAAAATGGATTTCTATTCCTATTAAAGAATTAGTTCTCATCAAAATGAAACTTCTGTCATCATTTACTCACCTTCCATGTTTCCCAAACCTTTCAAAACAATTTATTGCCTTACTTTTTTTTTAACCCATTGACTTCTATAGCATTTTTATCCTACTATGGAAGTCAATGTCTACCAGTTTTCAACATTCTTAATAATATCTGCTTTTGTGTAAACCACTTCAGGACGACTAAATGATGGCAGAATTTACATTTTTGGGTGAAACTAAACATTCATTCATTTTCCTTTGGCTTAGTCCCTTTATTCATCAGGGGTATGAACCGCCAACTTATCCAGCAAATGTTTTACGCAGCGGATGCCCTTCCTGCAACCCAGTACTGGGAAACATCCATACACTCTCGCATTCACACACATACACTACGGCCAATTTAGTTTATTCAATTCACCTATAGCGCATGTCTTTGGACTGTGGGGGAAACCGGAGCACCTGGGGGAAACCCACGCCAACACGGGGAGAACATGCAAACTCAACACAGAAATGCCAACTCACCCAGCCGAGGCTCAAACCAGCTACCTTCTTGCTGTGAGGTGACAGTGCTAATCACTGAGACACCGTGTCGCCTTTGAAACCAAACATTTAAAAGGTTTTGTTCACCCAAATATGAAAATGTAGTCAGCATACACAAAAGCAGATATTTTTAAGAATGTTGGAAATTGATAGACATTGACTTCCATAGTGGGGTAAAAAAATGCTATGGAAGTGACCCATATGTTGATTTAAATCAATTAGATTTATATTGATATTTATAATCAATTGCAAGAGCTTTCATTTCCCCCACTTAAAGTCTGTTCAACCAAAAACCCTGACACTTAAAAATCTCTTAAGGACCAAAATATAAATACACATGAATTGAGTTGTCTTCTGAAAGACATACTTTATATGATGAACGTAATTAATTTAGACATTTGTTTATATATAAATATTGAACATAGAACAGTGTTTACAACATTCAAATTTTGTCAAGCAAAGCTCAGTTGCTTGAACTGCAAAAACCAATAAGTTTCAATCTGAACTTCTGCAAGAACCAATGAGCTTAGTTCTCCTGTATCAAGCAGGCATTGCTCATCTTCTACTCACATGAGAAAAAGATGACACCATTTTAAATTTATGCTAAACTAAAAACTGTAAAATCTGAATGAGAGTCTCATATTTTTGATGATTATGTTCTGAACACAAATTTATTGTCTTACCCAAGCCATTAAGAGTTCCTATGTGGGTGATCATGAATCCGCTGATGCTGTGATTGGCCAGCGAGTCAAACATGCTGCTCAGTGCACTGGCCCCTGCTGCTGTACCAATCAGATACTCCAAAATCAGGTTCCAGCCAATGAAAAAAGCCACAAATTCGCCCACCGTCACATAGCTGTAAGTGTAGGCCGATCCTGTAGTTTTAGGCACACGTACACCGAATTCAGCGTAACACACCCCTGTGGAGAGATAGGAGTGATTACTGTAATACCTGAACTCCAGAAGCTTATCGATACATCTAACTGGCTGCTGAGATAGAAACATTGATTTTTTTTTTTGGGGCTGGAGTGTCAGATCAATTCTCAAATGTCAAGCCCATAGAATCCCAGAGAGCTAGATAACAGCAGGGAAATCCCTCTTTACCACTCGGATCCATGTAAAGCCCACTGCAGTGGAAAGAGATAAGGATTATCTGTTTTTTTACATTCCGTCTAATATGTACTCTGTGACATCAGAGCTATAAAGTATTACTTAACCTTTCAAGTTGACCTAATATGATAGCTCTAAAAGAAACTTGAAAAAAATGCAGGACGGGTCTTATATTTACTAAGTGAGAAATAAGACTGAATGGTGAAAAGTGGAAATTGCACTAGAATGGAGATCTAGTACATACTAAAATGGAGCAGGACAGAGCTAAGGTTCACTAAAACATTGGCAAAATAGCTATTGGTATCTGGTTATTGGTTTCTAATGAGTGTCATCATCACCATCAAAAACTGCAATACAGAGGAAGAGCATTAGTTTTTGATAAAAGTGTCTGACAAAATTTTTTTTTGGTTGCACTTTAGTATAGAGAACACGTTTTCACTATAATCATGACTTATTAATTTATTAACTAATTTAGTGGTTTTAATAGTATTGTTGTACCTGTTAAGTTTAAGTATGGAATATGATTGTAGAATATTCCATACTTAAATGTAGAATATGATCAGGCAGAATATGTGCTTCATAAGCAGTACAAGTAAATAAATGTGTTGCAAAATATTCCTATTCCAAATGCTATTTTAAAAATTCTGGAAAAAATTGAAAGAAAAAAGTTCCAGAAAAAAAGTTTCCACTAAAAATGTGGATGTTTTTATTAATGTTGATAATAAAAAGACATTATTTTGAGCATTTCTATTTAAGGGATAAGTAGAAAACTCTCATTTTACATTAATATTCTTTCAAAAAACATTTAAACTTAAAAAATAAATAAATAAAAAATTGTTCTTAGGCCTAAACTTGTGCAGTACACAAATATTTGTGAATTATTTTATCTTTCATTTACTTTTTTTATTAAACTTACATTTTGCAAACATTTTTAATATGAAACACAAAGAGGAATACATTTAAATATGTTTTCCACAGCCTGTTTTACTAGCATTTATCAGGACTGCAAATATCACCGAAGCACACTATATATATCTAATTTCCACATATCTAATGACAACAAATGCTATCAAAACCCTGTTTTTGTTTCCATGAGTGGAAAGGTCAGTTGCACACAGGAAAAAAATGTATCCTTCATTCATTTTCCCCTCTCTTTTATATCTGGGTGTCTTCTTTATATTGGTATCCACAAGGACAAAAAAAAAAAAAATAGATTTATCCTCTAATGCTATTTTGGGTGCTGCATGCTGTGCACAGCTTTAACCTGTAAACCTAATGAGCCAGTCCACCATGCGTCATCGCTAGACGTCAGACGGCAAAAAGATATACAAGTTTTACTAAGCTAAAGCCTGACTCAGGATCGGTGGATACAAAATGATGTTATCTGCAATACACTCTCAGGAATAAAGCTACAAAAGCTGTCACCTGGGGTGGCACATTAGTGCTCTAGAATGGATTTTGCATAACAGGTGCCCTGTAAAAGTAAACATTAAAAAGAAACTTATAATTTAGTGTTCATTAATAGTTGTTTTAGTGGTTAAGTTTAGATTAAGGGATGTAGAATATGGTTGTGCAGAATAAGACATGTATATGTGCTTTATAACCAGCACAAGTAAATACAAGTATTGTAAAAGAATCCAATTCCAAATGCTATTAAAAATTCTGTTTCAATTTCTCATTATTATTAACATTGAAAAAAATATAGGAAACTATTTGGAGCACAAAATGTACAACATTAAAATGATTTCTATTTAAATGCTAAATAGAAAACTTTTTTACATTTATGTTCTTTGAAAACCTTTAAACTTCTTTCCAAAATATTGCAAATATTTTACTCAACCCCAGACTTGAGGATGACACGAATACTGGTGAATTATTTTTTCTTCAATTTCACTTTTTTTATTAAACTTACAGTTTTAATACATACATTTAATGTTTGTATACATTTTTATATGAACTACAAAGAGGAATACCTTCAAATACACTTTTCTGTGCACGTTTTAGTAACATTTACCATAAAATTATTTACTTTTAAATATTTCTGATAACACATTAGAGTTCCAGAATGGATTTTGCACAATAGCTGCCTTGTAAAGGTAAATATTAGGGCCTAAATATATATAATAGTGTATAGTAATAGTATATAATAGCACAAAAGTGTACCTTTTAAAAAGGTAACGCCCCAGTGACAGCTTTTGTACCTTTAATTTCCTTGAGTGTTCGGTAACACAGAGGTTTGCAGGATGATGACAGACTCTTTTGTTTTGTGAGTGGCACAGGAAGGGCACTCACCTGACAGGATGGAGGCCACGGCAGCAATGATGAAAGACACAATGACCCCAGGACCTGCCATTTCCTTCGCCACCAGTCCCGAAACCACATACATGCCTGTACCCACACAGCTTCCCACTCCCAGAGACACGAGGTCTACAGTGGAGAGGACGCGGGCCAGTTTGGTGCCGTGAGCCCCGGTGCCACCCGAGGTCTCCAGCATGGACTCCACAGGCTTTGTGCGCAGGACACGGGACTGGAAGGCGAACCAGTTGGCCCTCCATTGAACCCGCCGTGGGTCCAGTTTGGCGAAGAGACCACTCATCCTGGAACCTGGTTGTGGCTCAGAGGGATTCAGGAGACGGGGGGGCTGAGACTCTGAGGAGGATGAGGGTCTGATGAATTGTTGGGAGAAGGTTCAGACAGAAAACAACGGCGATGATCACTGTCCTCTAGAGGAGCGTCATTATTGGATGTTTCCACATGTCCAGTGAGGGTGAAGGTGAAGCAAGGCTGAGGACAGAATGAGATGACAACCGGATGATAAGGCATTATTCTTGATATAAATGAGATAACTATGTAGTTGTTGTTGTATAATTTATTGTCACCTAGGAGTCATTTTTTGTGGACTCAAGCAGCAAAATATATACAAATATATACACATACATATAAATGAGTATACTGTATATACACATTCATAGACAAGATATCATTGATCCGTATTCAACAGTCTTATTGACACTGGAATGAAAGAGTTTTTGAGTTTGTTCTGCAAAATTCAAAACATTAGAAAATTCAATACTTCAAAATTCAACATCGATGTATTTCTTACAGTGTACACAGTACTATGTAAAACAGTGGGTCTGTATGATTTATTTATTTTTATTAATGCTGTTATGCTGGTATGGATTACATTGAAAAATAAAATAAAATAAATAAAACTTCTGACAGCAACTCGCAAGCATGAGCACATATCTCCAGTTCTTTCCCCTTTGGGGTGGCTGTCAGATCTCGGATTAATTTTAAGTTATTAGTTTTCATTTATAAATCCTTAATTGATTGGCACCTCTGTCCTACATGTATACACTCCTAGTCATCAGATCAGTCTTTTCTTTCTGTACCAAGGACCCGGTGTAAACGAAGGGGGGATCTGGCTTTCAAAATGCTGGAATAAGCTTCCACCTCACATCAGACACGCTCCAATTTGACTTGTTTTTAAAAACCCTCTAAAATTGCATCTTTCTTCTTTAACATTTAAGCCTTTTTAATGTTGAGGGGTTTGTTTTTATGTTTTAGTTGTTACTTATGTGCTGTGTGATTTGTTATTTTAATTAGTATTGATTGTGTTCAGCCCTTTGGGCAACATTGTGTTGTAAAAAAGTGCTATATAAATAAACTACTACTACTACTAAAATAAAAAAAAAATAAAAACAATAATTAAACATAAAAAACATGGTTTTCATAAAATCATTATGCAGTGCAACTGTTTTTAACATTGACAATAATAAGATGTTATGTGACCAGAAAATAAGCATATCAAACAAGTCTATACTTTCTGAACATGAAAATTGGAGAAATTGTGTATAAAAAATCTAAAATAAATAAATAAATAAATATAAATATATATATATAAATAAATAAATATAAATATAAATATATATATATATATATATATATATATATATATATAT
>CAIGQW010000532.1:2629452-2646878 GCA_903798125.1 Danio choprae
TTTTATATTTATATGTCATTTCATTTCAAATTAGGGCTGCACGGTTTTGGAAAAATCTGATTGTGATATTTAGTTTTTCTGCTATATATACTAGGGCTGGGGAGACATGGTGGCTCAGTGGTAGCACTGTCCCCTTACAGCAAGAACGTCGCTGGTTCGAGTCCCGGCTGGGGCAGTTGGCATTTCTGTTTGTGGGTTGGCTTGGGTTTCCCCTGGGTGCTCCGGTTTCCGGGCAGCACGGTGGCGCAGTGGGTAGCACAATCGCCTCACAGCAAGAAGGTCACTGGTTCAAGCCCCGGCTGGGTCAGTTGGCATTTCTGTGTGGAGTTTGCATGTTCTCCCCGTGTTTGCATGGGTTTCCTCCGGGTGCTCCGGTTTCCCCCACAAGTCCAAAAAAAACATGCGGTACAGGTGAATTGGGTAAGCTAAATTGTCCGTAGTGTATGTGTGTGAATGAGTGTGTATAGATGTTTCCCAGTGATGGGTTGCAACTGGAAGGGCATCCGCTGCGTAAAACATATGCTGGATAAGTTGGCGGTTCATTCCGCTGTGTTGACCCCAGATTAATAAAGGGACTAAGCCAAAAAGAAAATGAATGACTGAATGAATATTTCTTTCCGAAATTCAAATTATTGATTATTATTTGATCTTTATACTTTGCTACTAACTTTCATGTCTTCCTAACCCATTTGTTAGGAAGATGTTTTTATTCATTAAAATATTTTACAATTCATAAGATCACTAGTTATTTTTAGTAGCACGAGAACAAGTCAGAATAAGAATATATTTGACCACTTTTACATAAATAAATCTGCAGTATTACACTGAATGACAACAGAACATTATTCTACCCATACATTGGCAGTGTAACTTCATAAATGTCATTTGAAGCATTAAAGTAGACATATGCATTTAAAGGTTATTTAAATACCACAAGGGATGTCTGATGTTTGACCAATGTGCTTTTGTTCTGCTGCACGTCGTTAGCTTTTTTACAGCAAATCAAAGACTACATTTGTTACTAAACCCTTAGCCATGGTAAACGGCCAAAGGAAATGTCCTGCTGTATTCACAAGAGTTACATTTACTCGGCTGATTAAATACTAACGCAAGAGCCAAGAGCCCTTCCTCCCATCAGCTATTCACTCATCTTTGTGAAAGCTTATTTTAACAGATGAATGAATGCTTTCAACAACATAAAAACACGTAACACAATATTTCACAGCCATTATGGGCCACAAAACAGCAGATAAGAATTCAACCATAAGTACATCTCTCTTTCTAAATAAGACCCTCTCACAGAAATCATCTATATGCTAATAATATGTCTCATTCCATTCAAGATGAGATCAGATTTTGACATCATCATTTTAATGCATTTTCACGAGTGTCTGGTTTTGCTGATGTAGTGATGTTTCATTAGTCATTCGTTTCCACCCAGGCTGATAAATCAGTTCAAAAAGATGATTAAACGAATCTGAAAAGAAGCTTCAGTAGGTTTGAATAAAAGCACTGGTTTGTTGATTTGATATGCGGAGAGCCTCTTGATAGTAAGGAGCAAGAGATAACATTCAGACCCCTGTTGAAAACCAATAAAATGTGCTGATGAGCCCTGGTGAGTAGCCAAAAAGGAACAGACAAAAAAACAAAACCCAGCCTGTTCGTTTCTGCACATTTCCTATCTGACATTCCTTCTCTTCTCTCTGTCATTCCACCAAAACATTTTATAACTCATGTCCACTTGTCTTTCTGCACTGGTCAGCTCATTTGCTTTTAACTCTTCAGTTTTGATAGTGTTGTAATGATACTCATCTTTGTATTACTGTCTAAGGGAACAGATCCCAGTGAAGTCTGGCCATAACGGTGACTCAAACACATGGCTGCTAACCAGGATGATGATGATTCATTTAGATTTACAAACTGCACAACATGCCACATGCACTAGGGTACGTCTGCTCTACTCATCATAGCTTATAAATTACCTAAATGTCCGATGCAGTGGCAATTCCAGGCCCAATAGACTGGTCCTCAGTGTCTACTCTCAAACTAACTTCAGTCATTTTGCAATATAAAATTGTTCACTTTTGGGTAAAGGAAAAAAGGGTAAAATGTCTGAGCTGAAAATATACACAGTAAAAAATCTGTAAAATTCACTGTGGCAGTTGTGTTTGCCAGAATTTTATCATTAAATTTACAGTAAAGAATTTTGAAATTTACAGTAAACTACCATATTTCATTAATTTATATAATGTTAATACATCAATGTTTTGAATTACCTATTGATATAAAAAGTAACTTTACCTGTTAAGAATGAATAAATAAATAAATAATGACATGACATGACAAATGTATGTTTCATGCAAATGTTTATTTAACTTAGAAAACACACACAAAAAAAATTAAATTAGACTTGAGGAGGCAGGGACAGTCAATTTCTTTTTTATATAATAGAAGCTTAAACTAGGAGATACAAAAAGTACCCAAAATTTGCAACATAGGCTCATTCTGAAAACGTACCCCTATATACATTTCTGGAGATCGCAAATGATGTAGCCAGAGGAACGTATGGCTGCATTTTGTCTTTAAAATGAATGCTACGGGCAGTATGACGCAGATTCTTTTCTCGCAATTTGAGATCTCAAAAAGAGTACACAACGGCCTCTAGCGGATTCGCAAAAACTAAAACTGCAAAAAAACATTGCTCCTGGGATGTATTTGGCACTCTCCAGAAATGTATATAGGGGGAAGTCATCAGAATGAGCCTGGGTTACAAATTTGAGAATCCCCTAAAATGCAAGATTATTCATTTCTAAAAAAAACAACAAAAAAAACATTGAAAACAAAAATAAAAAAAGTATTTTTTTTTTATTGGGTGCACCAACCATTTAAGTGGGCCTGCCTTATTTAGGTACAATAGTTTCAACCCAGGATCATTAAAATATATATATGCCTGTGGTGAAATGTTTTCAAAAAAGTATACAGTATTACATTGCTTCTGCACATTTTACAGTACTTTTTTAAAGGTGTGTGTTAATAAGAAAGCATGTTCAACATTCTCAGAATCAGAATGACATGACTGTGCCAATTGTTTATTAAATTATATTAATACAATATGTCAGATGCTGTTAATTGTACTTTAAATGTTATATTAATGTGAAAGTACTAAAAAAGTATAATTTCTAATGATCCAAAACCTGTATACTATTGTTTCCAGTACAGTTTCTAGATAACAATACAACAATATGACTGCCATTCCAATTGTTCTGCAAATGTAAATATAAAAGTAGTATTAAATTGTAGTTTTATGTACAGGATCAAGCTAAACTCCATCCTCATATAAAACATAAGTGACACTGCATTAGATGTGAAGCTCACAGCCACATCACACTAATGCTGTTTGTGCCTTAAGGTGCTAGAGGAGCATATATTTAAACCTGTCAGTGACCTTATGAGACACACATGTATAAACAGAGGCCCAAGGCGCAACAAAGCTCTTGTATAATTCAGAGAGACAAGATGAAGCCATAAAGAACCTGCTGTACATACAGAGCTCTGTCCATATAATGCATTCACCCATATTATATAAAATAGCAAACACGTAACACAAAACACATTTCTGTAGAAAAGCATAAAGTCAATAAACAACATATACATTTAATACCATGTTTAAGATCATTATATTTGTTTATACCATTTCTGTTTAATTATTTGATGATGTGTATCACTTAACATGCTTAAAATTGTATTATGCACAATACACCTAAAATGAGTAATGAAAGAATTGTTATTTTACACTGCCAACTGCCATATGCATATTTCATAAATCTGGACAGGTGCTGGTTGCCATAGTGATAACTATAGCAACATTGTGATATATTTTAAGTGTACATAAAGAAACCTATGAATGACACTTTAACCCTATTTAATCTTAAACAAAATATTGATCAAGCTTTACAATAACGTTTCATTAGTTAATGTATTTACTTAAATTAAATAAGAATGAACAATACTTGCAGCATTTATTAATCATAGTTCAACATTTACTAATTCATTATTAAAATTCCAAAGCTGTGCTTATTAACATTATTTAATGTACTGTGAGTTACATGAACTATCAATGAATGGCAGTATTTTGATTAAATAATGTTAATAAAAATGAGTAAATACTGTAACAAATGTATCATTTCATTCATTTATTCATTTTCCTTCAGCTTAGTCCCTTTATTCATCAGGGGTTGCCACAGCGGAATGAACCACCAACTTATCCAGCATATGTTTTACACAGCGGATGGCCTTCCGGCTGCAGCCCAGTAATGGGAAACATCCATACAAACTCTCATTCCCACACACACACTATGGCCAATTTAGTTTATTTAATTCACCAATAGTGCATGTCTTTGGACTGTGAGGGAAACCGGAGCACCCGGAGGAAACCCACGCGAACACAGGGAGAACATGCAAACTCCACACAGAAATACCAAGTGGTTCAGCTTGGACTTGAACCAGCGACCTTCTTGCTGTGAGGCAACAGTGCTAATCACTGAGCCACCGTGTCGCCCAAATATATAATTTCTATTTATATGTCACCCAAATATATAATTTATATTATATGTCATACCCACAAAAGCACATTCATATACTATATTTATATATAAATATATCCCTATATTTGTAGGTTTTAAAATCGGGGTCAAACAGGGGGCCACAGTGGGCAGCTAGGGCATCCATGGAAATATATAAAGAAATAGCAAATTAATAAATAACAGTGCTAAATAAATAATGAATAACTAAATGCACATTAGTATTCATTCATTCATTCATTTTCATTTCGGCTTAGTCCCTTTATTAATCTGGGGTCGCCACAGCGGAATGAACCGCCAACTTATCCAGCATATGTTTTACGCAGCGGATGCCCTTCCAGCTGTAACCCATCTCTGGGAAACATCCATACACACCCATTCACACTCATACACTATGGACAATTTAGCTTACCCAATTCACCTATACCGCATGTCTTTGGACTTTGGAAACCAGAGCACCCGGAGGAAACCCATGCCAACACAGGGAGAACATGCAAACTCCACACAGAAACGCCAACTGACCCAGCCGAGGCTCGAACCAGCGACCTTCTTGCTGTGAGGCGAACGTGCTACCCACTGCGCCACCGTGAGGCCCGCACATTAGTATATCTACCTAATTCAAATAAATAAGCACATATTATTATAGAAGAACCAAATAAATACTTTTAATTTGATTATAATAAATGTAACAATTAACATAATTATGTAATGATACAAAAGGTTTGAATAAGATTCATATAAGTAAATTCTAATTTGTATTAAAATAAATGACTTAAAGATCACAACAAATAAATAAATGCAAATTATATTAACAATTATAATAAAGATATAGGTTTAAAATAAATAAAAAATTATATTAACATGTTTTATTAATTGTTTAATAGGTTCTATTAATAAAAAAAACATAAAATGGATCAAAATAATGTAATAATTGTGTAATAACATAAAAATGAATAAGATAAAAACAGGTACAAGTACAGTTCTTGTAAATTAAACCCTTAACTTATTTAGCTTCTTATGAATAGTTATTAATGTAGTATTTATGTTTTGGTATTAGGTAGGATTAAAACATGCATTTTATAAGTATTAATAAACAGATAATATCTTACTAATAGGGAGGTATAATAAGTTGTGAGAATTGGTACATAAATTAAAGAGTCTGCAATTAATCAAAAAATATATTCTCATAAATGTATTTACTGTAACTTTTGATAAACTCATGGACCACAACTATTTTGAACGACACTGTAAATGACATAAATGACATTTCATGCTGCATTATGAGCTAATATGCATGTCACAATTTTATCATATCATATCATTAAAGAGCCAGAAAAAGCAAAGCAAACAGGTGGAGCTCCAGGTGGATGTCAAGCTCACCTAAATCAAACACAGGATAACAGGGTAATTGAGCGGTGTGATTGGAGAAGGAGGATGTGCTGGGACGTGTTTGACCATCTGCGGGCAACGAGAGAAGCATTGATTTCCATTGTGAACTCATTGTGTGGAAAGAGAGAGGCAGAATCTGCTGCTTTTGTCTGATTGATTCAACTTCTATACAGCAGCATCTGAAGCATACAGACCTTCATTTTTAATATGCAGAATTATTCATAGCGGAGGAATAAAACATGCTTCTTCTTTCGCCTCCTCGTTCAACTGTAAAACCTACTGTAATTAATTAATGTGCTCTTTTATTTTTATTTTCAAGTTGATCGCGATTCAACTGATTGAAGTTTTTGCACACATGGAATCAGTAGACGCTAATAAATATTGTTGGACTTGGTTTATCTACGTGCTGATAAAAGAAAAAAGAAAAAAATGAAATGCATACTTTCATATGTCGAAATCAATTTTATGTATACTGTATAAAGCTGCTTTCAGTGCTAATGCGGGTCTGTTTTATTGTAAAGATTATGGCTTTTGAGTGTTTATGAAACTCTAAATGTTATAGAGATCTTTAATGTAGCCTACATACAACATAATTTCAATATAGCACTCAACATTTGTGACCTTTTTTTCCCCCCTACTTAACACCTATAATGCATTTCACTTTGAAATTTGTCCACATTTACTCAATGTAAACTTGCTGACCGTATACAGTATGTTTTTGCTGAAAAAACTCACATTTTATATTAAATATTCATATAAAATTATTTGGTTCCAAATCGACTCAGAATGTGAAAACAGTATATAAAGTTTGAATGGCTTTTGTCAACTTTATGATTGAAATAAATAAATTAATTAAATAAATAAATAAATAATATTTATATTTTTATATTTCTTTTTCAATTATAAAGTCATATATATATAAAAAAAAACATATATGTATTTTATTTTATTCTTTTAAAGTACTGAAATCTTCTTCACACTTACAAAAATGGTTCCTTTAAGATCTGTTCTGATCGCAAATCGGCATGTAAATGTTTTATATTTAATAGCCATAATCCATATTCTTTGATAAAGGAGAAAAAAAAATTGATATGTCCAATTCTTGGACATTACTACTAAGAAAAGACTACCATGCAAAACATTTGAACTACGTCAGTTGTTTACTTTGTACTAAGGACCACTAATAATGTTATCCAATTTTTTTACATAAAAATGGTGAAGTAATTTGACTATTTGTTGTCCTGTTTTTGACCCCTCGTCAGAATTTGAACGGGTGTGGCGGACTGTGGACTCAGAAGCAAACCCCCACTGCTGTGATTGGCTAAAAGTTTTGCATATTAACAGCGCTGTGCAGGCAGTGAAGTAGAAGTAGGCATTAATCTTCAGCAGAACCACGACCCAACATTTTAGCGTTTACCTCATTACTGTAAACTATTTGAGAAAGTGATTTTGCCTTTGAAAAAACAGGAAAAAAACTTAAGAACAATTTCTATCTTAAGCGGTGCTGGTGCGTCGAGGCAGAATAACTAGTAGAAACTTTAAGGAACTTTCAACATACATTAACATACTTGAATATTTATGTGTGTATATATAAGGCTATACTTATTATTTCATAATTAAAATAAAGTAAGTAATTGTTTAAATGTTCAGCAGCTTGTGAAATCACTAATCTAATCACTGGCATTGAGCATTGTGAAACTGACAGCTTTCTAATCCAATGGTATTCTACAGAAAATAATGGTCAGCCAAACAGAAAGTAAGTAGGTATGTTTTACTTCAAGCATAGCAACTCGTGAGATTTTAAATGCACACAAATAGCTCCTGCACCACCAAAGATTTTAAACTCTGATTAGTCTGTGCTGTTGGGAGTGGGAGGGGTGGGCACAAAGGAGTGTCATTTTATTTTAATAACTATAACATAAATAACTGATAGAGAACTATTTGAATACACAGACCTTGATGAGAAACTGACACCTCAACTACTTCACCCGCCACTCACACTATTTAACTCTACACTTTAATCACTCTTGCTAATAACAGAGTCGATTTACAAGTCAATTAAAGTCTTCTGTCCTGCATCATTTCACCCTGTGCCACTGCTGCTGTCTGGATTCAGAAAGAGAGATGGAAATCTTCTGCTGCTGTATACCTTAGCCTGACAGTAAGATATGCAGCAGATGGTGTGTAGAAACAGTGGGCAGAACTGCATTCCTCAAATTATGTGGAGGAACTCAAAATGCACATATATAATTTACATATTACATATTACACATATTAATTGCACAGCCCTGCCAGTGCACAGACTGTTCAACAGGCTGTCCTTAGAACTCTGTATTTACTGTTTTAAAATACTAGGAGATCTAGAAAACCAGTCATTGTTTTTAGGATTACAGATATTTCCCAAGTGCTGTTTAATGCTAGAGAAGATGTTTTCAATACATTTTTAAACATGATTTTTAATAACTAATTTCTAATAACTTGTTTCTTTTGTATTTGCCATGATGGCAGTATATGGGTGCTTCTATACATTTGGCATTTCATTGAGTTAAGGAAGAAAAACTCTTTATAAGCTGCTATTCTTTCTTGTATTTTATTAAAAGCATATTCAATTTTAATGATTCAGTGTTTCCCAAACACAAATTATAAAATGTTGTACTTTTAGAGAAAATAAAAAATTTATATTTTTATATTATTATTTGTCAACTCCATTATGGACAGATTTGGTAGTGTAGAAATAACAATAAATCATAGCAAAATAAAAATCTTTTTTTTTCTATTAGATTAACAGTCCTTACAATTCAACGCTTGAATCCAATATAACATTTCACCTGTGGATGCACACACACAAAAACAGAGAAAAACATGCTCTCTTAAACAGAAGTTACAGTTTACAATTCCTTTTTTAGCCAAAATGTCCACTTCGTAGCATTAATGCTAAAATCAAATGGCACTAAGGAAATCAGGATTAAAATATTTTTTAATTGACCAACGTGTGATAAATGAAATATTCTGCTTTACTTTTGAAATTGTGGTAACAGTACTGAGTTTACGAAAATACTCTACATGTCAGATCTTTTTAAATAAAAATACTTTCACAGAGAGAGCACACACAACTTTTAGCACTTCACGTCTTATCATTGAGAGAAACTGACATAATTATCTGGTTTTTTACATTGTTGTGGGAGATAATTCCACCAATATAAAGGCTATGTTTGGTATGGTGACAGAATTGATGCTTTACAGACACTCATTTTTGTTAGAAAAAAAAATATTTTTAAAAACTGAATGTAGAAGAATTATGAAAATGACCATTTAGATATTTTATAGATACAACAAAAGAAAGAGTAAAATAAAACGTTTTGATTACGCAATGACACATGATGGAAAAAACTACACAGACTAATTTGGACATCAAGAAATATTGTATTGTTATGGTAGTTGTGGTGAATAAATAGTAAATAGTAAATGGTTAAAAAATAGTTAATAGTTGTGGTGAGTTTTAAAAAGAGAATCTATTTCAGTTTTTTATGCTTTTTTGCATTTCTAAATCAGTATCAGTTGCGACCGAAATAATCATCAACTGTTTTCAGTTTCACCAAAACGTTTTAAATCACCAGTTGTGGTGATTAATATTTTGGTCACAACTGATACTTGATGAATGATTTAGAAATGCAAAAAAGCAAAAAAAAACGTTCAACTTACATTAAACTGATTGATCAAGTTGAATACCATATTTTAAAAAGGTTTTCTAGCAACACGCTCAACTTTTTTCAAGTGAAAAAAAGGGAGTTAAGAACGGAATGAAACAGAAGTTAAGATTGTCCTTTTTTCTGTTACACACAAAAGAAGATATTTTGAAGAATTTGGGAAACATGTAAACACTGACTTCCATAGAAGCAACAAAGATATACTACAAAAGTCAGTAGCCACCAGTTTCCAAGACACTTCAAAATATCTTATTTTTGTTTTAAACAGAAGAAAGAAACACAAACCGGTTTGGAACACGTAGAGGGTCAGTAAAAAGGATGAACTATCCCTATCCCTTTAAAGTTCATTTGATTTATAATAATGCTACTGTTTTAAGTGCGTCATCTAAAAACCATCTTGCACCCAAATAAATGTGTGCAATAAGAAGACGTGTTTAATGCAAACACTTAAATAAAACTAGATTTCACCCACAGAGTCAGTTGTTTCCTCAGGCCAGTACAGTGCAGCTCCTCCCTGCTCTCCTCCCCCTGCACTGTTATATAAACCGTCTGCTGAGTGGAGTGAATCTGGTTGGCATGAACACTAACACCATTTCAGGCCATCAGATTTATTGCTCTCTCTCTCTCCCTCAGTACAACTCACTTCTCTAAGTACATCAGCACACAGTCCGAGCCAAACAAAACCAAAGAGTAGAACAGAAAAAAATACAGTTTTTGTCAAATGCTTTTGCTAATCGTTTAACAAAGCAACAATACAGTATTAAAAAGACAGTTTACTCCAAGATAAAAATATACTTCTACTCAACCTCAAGTGGTTTCAAAGTTTTTTGTTGCTGTTGAACAAAAAAGAAGACATTTTGAAGAATGTTGGACATTGATAGCCAATGACATCCATAGTAGGGAAAAAATACTATAGAAGTCAATGGCTTTCAGTTTCTAACATTCTTCAAAATATCTTACTTTATTTCTATCCCTTTAATTGTTCAGAAATTGAAACAAACATACCAAAAGCCAATGGGTGATGTCAAATTATTAGCTACTAACATTAGCACTTTCCTTTCATCTATAAAAAAGTTCCCTAAGTTGTAGCCAGCCACTTTACCAATACTGTGCAATAAAGATTATATATTTGTTTTTTTAATGAGATTGTATGTGTTTATTTGTGTCTGTTCTCTGCGAGCTGAGCTGCTGTGAGCTGTTCAGACTGCATTGTGTCTCATGCTCTCCACCATTATCCATGCTGACCTGCAGGTGGTCCTAATTGATGGAAAGCCTTTAATTGTATTACTGCATCTGCGCAAACAGTACCAGTGACATCACAATGTTGGCAGGAGATTAATGGGAGGATTCATAGGCGGCTCATTCAGAAAAAAAGCAAGTCATACTGGTGAACCCATGAGTCAGAGTTCAAAAAGCAAATTACAGACGTTTGAGTCAAAACACACATGCACACATGTTTGTGTGTGTGTGTTTATGGCTAAAAATGCATTCACAAGGGGACAAAAAGGTACTAGTAAATAAGAAATATACCTTATCGCGTGTTCACTTATGTTAAAAGCTTCTCAATGCTTTCGTCATTAACAGCAAAAATTAAAAGTTCTAGAATTTTACAAAAAATCATCAATTTAAAATTGCTAAAATGGAAAAAAGCATTGGATTTCATGCTGTTTAACACTGGTCCCGTTCACGCACTGGTAAAAAATGGTAGAATATTTTGGCAATTTAAATTTTTTGACATTTTTGGGGGACTTAATGCAATAGTTATAATCCATTCATTCACCTGTCGAACATTTTGAATTTTAGATCAACCCTTAGGTTTTTTTTTTTTTTTTAAAGGAATATACAGTATTTGGTAGATAAAGAGAAGTTGTTCTCAAAAAATGAGCATTCAGTAAGCTTTTGTGTGGGCACAATACCAAACATTTCTAGAGGATGAAATAGTTTCAGATTTTCGATATGGCTATTTCTGACAACAAACAAAACAAATGTGACAATTTTTTTTCAGGACCATTTAACCTTTTTCCAATTATGATCATGTTTGTGGGTTTACAAATGCCACAACCTTTATCAAGCAACACAAGGCTCTCTTCTGCCTTGTACCACAATATTTGAGACTAAAAATCAATGTGGTTCATTGTGCTACAGTAGATTAAAAAATATGGCGGGTTGAAGTGTAATAAAAACATGACTGCGGAGCGTAATAAAACACAAGTCAATAAATCAGAATAAATAAGCTCAGAATCAATAAGACCAACAAATACACAAAGATTGATTATTCAATAAAGGCGCAGAGACCTCATAACCTAATATAATGGAACATCAGGAATGTCAATAATTTCCCCTTTCTGTTTAACTGTTCATAGACCATTCACAAGCAAAAAAACCAACGATCACACCACTTCTAAAAGGGAGGCACAGATGAATCTCATTCAAAGAAAAGGAGGTTATCTTTCGATCAAGTAGGACAAAAGTCGCTTCACCAACTGCAATTTAATCAGCACAAGTCTAACATTACACCAAAAGCTTGACGATGTCCAAATCAGGACGTGTATGTTTCAGCACCACGGCCAGCGCCGCTGTCTTTTACACGCCCGATTATAAACAAAGCAGCATCCGTGAGTAACTGCCATCATGTCATTGGAGATTAACCTCGTTTTACTGCCTAGAGCTTCCCTACAGACACACTCACAGGCTGTGTGATCAAAAGAGGCCATTGCTTACCTAAAAACCATGTCATTAATAATGCAGCAATTTCTACTGCATTAAAAAAAATAAAACATGTTATTGAAATGTAGACATTGACTTGATAGCGATCTCGCACCGCCCCTCCCGTCAAACACAAGCAGCTGATACTGAAACAAAATGTTTTGTTCTCATTTTAAAACACCACTGTAATGTTTTTTTTAAAACACAAGTGACGTCAGCTTACAATAAAGTTAACTGCTATATCACCTAAATCCCGAGAGAGTACGTATAACACACAATTGTATCCCCAAAAAGCAACTAAATATGAATTATTCTTACACTTGTTTTTTTGAAGCACTTCATATACGCTTCTTGTTTTATGTTAAAATGGTGTAATATGGTCTGGTGGACATCCTGAGCCAGTGTCCGTTCTCGGTCAGCTCTTACCTTCCCGGCCGCCGCTGTCCAGCTGTGCCGATGCTGATGTGCGGTGCTGCGGCTCAGAGACGGTGGCGGAGTCCAAAGACAGGTGGATCCCAAGCAGGATGCATTTCCGTGTCTTATAATGCTTTCACTCACTCGTATAAACTCAAAGCAGCACTTAAAGCGACAAAATCATCATTGTAGGGATTAAGGTCGTCGCAGGGAGGGACGCTTCATCGCGGATGCTGCAGAAAGGGGATGTACGCTCGTGTAGTAACGGAGGGGTTAAATTATTCAGACGCCTCCTCCACGTGATAAGCTGGCAAATTTATTATTTATTATCGCCGTCCACGTCAATGACGTTATGATACGGTTGCGTGAGAACATTGAGCCCCTTTTGCGACAGGCCAAATTAATGATCCGTCATCATTCCTCTATCAAAAGCATGATGGGTAGGAAACAGGAAGCGCGCTCGCTGCATCCAGCGAAAAGATGCTATTATCCCGGGGATGAAAAGTGACGCGGTAAACATGCGCGATTGAAAGCCTATACACTTTTGTGTTGGCCATATACCTTTTCTTTCAATGCATTATAAGGGTTGAATACAAAGAGTGCTATTTGTTACAACCTATACCCGACAATGTGTTCGAAATTATTCATTAAAATGAATAACTAATAGCAATTTTTTTTAGTAAAGAAGCATTGAACTATGCTCAAATTTTGAATGAAGCAATAGATGCCACTCTGGGTGTTTGTGTGTGTGTGTGTGTGTGTGTATGTGTGTGTGTGTGTGTGTGCTCTCATTTCTCACTCGAAAACGTGTGTGTACACTTGGATGGGTTAAAAGCAGAGGACCAATTTCGATTGAAAGAAAACCATACTTGACAAGGCTCAATTCACTTCAGATCACATCGTGCCCCCTAAAAAAACACGTAATGAACATTACAATTATTTTAAAAAGTAATACAATTAAATAACAAACACAAACAAATAAAGAAATCCTTAAAACAAAGCCTTTTAAATACAAATATATTCAACATTTGTGACTCTTACAATTAAAAAAAAGCTTATGACAGTGAAATATGAGTTTGTCTGCCGTATACATTACCTGTGTCTACTGTTTATCATTCTCTAGTAATAACTGTGAGCTGAACATTTGCATGCATGAGTCACACAGTCTAACACTGAGTAATATTCAGTGGCTGATGAACACAGCCAACCGTTCGGTATCAGACAACAGTCCCCCTTCAGCAGGCTTTTAAACACACAGCCTAAGCTGAAAGTGATGGGTCACAGTTTCACATCTTACTTTTGCTGTTGCTCATTTTTTTTCTGGGGAAAATGTCAAAACCCCCACAGCTCTCAAGTCAAGTGTGTGAGACGAGTCTTTCTGTGCAGAGAATATTCGGGGAGAATCTGTGCTCTCAAACAGGCCTGAGGACTCTGACCTTGGCTCTGTGTCTCATCTCTCAGCCTCTGGCCCACTCTCTCTGCCCTGGTTGTCATATGTAATAAGGGCTGAGGGCCTCTTAGAATTATTATGGGAATGAAGTGTGAAGTATTTCTTATTATAAAACATACATCAGTGTGAGTAAATTCTAGATGCTTTTGTTGTCTACACTCTTAAAGGGATAGTTCACCCCCCAAAATTTATTTTACACACCCTCAAGGTTCCAAACTTTTATGAGTTTAATTTTTTGTTGAACACAAAATACGTTATTCTGAAAAATGTTAGAAACCTGTATTGACTTCCATAGCCGAAAAAATAAATACTATGGAAGTCAAACACTGTCACACAGTCCAACATTGTTTTTAAATATTTCTTTTGTGTTCAACAGAAAAAACTATCCCTTTAAGGTTTTTTATTGTTATTAATGGTTCCACGAAGAACCTTTTAACATCCACAAACCTTCTCATTTCACACAAGGTTATTTTCAAAGAATTTTTTTCTTTTTAAATATAAAAATGCTTTGTTGAAGAAGTGTTCATCAAAAGGTTTTATTATTAAGTGTGTATGCAGTGATGGTTACATTTCTTACTAACTGTATTCCTTATATGATTGTAGTAAGTAATGTAATTAATATATTATAATTTATTTGGTAGTATAATCTGACAATGTTGGTGAAGGTTACTTTTGAAAGTTATATATTACAATCTTGCATGGTGGATTAGAGAAAACCAATTAATTCCAATTTAATGCCATTTTGTGACTATTAAGTACTCATGCAATACATAAAAAATAACTGTAGTCTGAATATGAACACATTTAAAACACAATAACATCAAATGAACAGTATTGAATCCAGACTACGTATAATCAGCCATATATAATCTACCCAGCACTTTTTCTCCTGTGTACAGAGATTGCTTTACAACATCATCAGATGAGCAGATGCACTGACAGGAAATATCTTCTCTCCCTCCATCTCTGTCTCACACGAGTGTCCGTTTCACAAAATCAATCACGTCCAAATTAACCAACAGTTTCTGTGCTGCCAAACCACATTCAGCCATGAAGTCATGACTGTTTCCAAGCACTGTTAGATCATTCAGAGCATCATTATAAGGGAAGCTGTGGTCTTTCTGCTAATTGGCAGTGTTCAGATGTCACCCGGGGGTCCTGCTTCTCTTTGAGGCCCAGATTCGCCTTAGGAGCGAGACCCCGTACCCTGATCATTAGCCTTAGTGGTTGGTTGTGATTGCTCGAATGGAGTCGGCACAGATGGATTTTAATGCCAGGCCTCCTGCAATGAAGAACAAGAAGAACCCTGACTATGAGTGCAAGCAGGGGATCAGCCAATCAGGAGAAATGACCGACCTTTCAAAAGGATCATGTAATCGTGAGGAGAGGGCACAGCCTTTCCTGGCTGAATGTAGGACTCTTATCATTGAAACCACAGTGAAAACTTCACTGGTCTAGAAAAGGTTGGGGGTGTCGACTTTTGTATAATATTTAGTTAAATGTTTTTTACAAGATTTTTTGTCTATGTGTATGTGGGTGTGTGGTGGTGGGGGGGGGGGGTGGGGGGGGGGATGGGTGATTGTGTGGTTGATGCAGATATTAATATTTATAATGAGAAAAAAATATTTAGATTAACAAAATTATGTAAAAATATGATGCTAAAATTTCAGTGTTGAATGCTAAAATTAGACATTGAAAAATGACAATGTCCGGCATTAAAAATGGCAATTAATTTAGTTAAATACTGTAGCAAAATATTAAGGTGTTATTAAATTATTTTAATATTGTATATTTTTGTTGTTTTTATTTTTTAGATGACAACTAATGTAAATATAAAAAGAGTGAAAATAATGTATGCACAAATATCTAACACTAAATATATTTTATTTACAAAAACAAATGTTTGTATGTGCAACACTGACAAGTAAAGAATTTTTTTAACATAAATTATTAATAAATTTATAATACAATATAATATATAATAGAAATATATAATCAAAATATAAATAAAATAAATCAATAATAAATATAGTCAGCCTTTATGTTCAAATAATTTAAGTATCATTAATAAAATAAAATAAATAAAATAAAAAATCTTTTAAAAGAAATAAATAAAAGCATAAGAAAAAAAGCTTATTTATATTACCAAAAAGCCATCATGCACATCTTGCTTTTGAAAACACTTAATGGGTGTTCATAATACTCCAAAACAGAAGATTGAATTATTTTTGATAAACATGACATATTCTGCAAAGTACAACTGCACTCTTTTAGTCTCATCAGTCTCTTCTCGAATATGTCATGAGACTTTTTTTTAATACATCACAGTCCACTGCCTTGTTTCTATGAAATCCATTACAGAACAATAAATTGTTCGCAATGATTTCATGCTGTATTCCCACTTGTCCATTTCCTGCACTAAATCTGGAAATAGCAGCAGACTAGTGTATTTCTGTCTGGTTACCACTGAATACTAGCCACTGCACTGACCTACCAAACCACAAATATATTCCCTTTCACTTCTAGACACCAACTAATGCATTACAACATCTGTAGTAATGAATTTTGGAAATCAAGTAAGAAGCCAGCTAAAAGGCTAGGGGTGGAACAGAAAGATTAAAATGCATGTGTTATTCTTTTCAGACATTACCTTACATGTAGAGTGCAATAAACCTCAGTCTTCAAAGTTTCAGCAATCAAAGTGCATGAAAAATGGAGTAACTCTCTTATAAAAAAAAAGAAAACTGATTCTGAACTGGCTGAAATGAGTTGCAAGTAAATCCAGCCTTTTATCCCTGCACAAACTTGCAGTGATTTGTAACAGATTTGCATAAAGCCAGTCTATGATTCTCATTGAATGCTAACAATTTCTGGTTTGACCCTGCGGCATTTACATTGGAAACATTTACAAATTCAATTTACCAAAAAATGAGGAATTGGCCTTAAATATAAAGCTGATGCAATCCCTACTGTTCCTATCACTGTTTATATAGGCTTTGAAGGTCAAATTCAGATATGGTAATGACCAATCACAAAGTGCACCAATCACAAAGTAGTCTGAGATGTCTGACCAATCAGAGCAGAATATATATGGGGTTTAGAGAGAGGGGATGTTTGAAAATACTGTTTAAAATAAGTATAATATAATATAAGTATATGTGGGACCTATTATTTATTTAT
>CAIGQW010000532.1:2651878-2685196 GCA_903798125.1 Danio choprae
ACACACACACACACAAAATAATTATACTTCAGTTGTCAAAAAATCTTTTAACAAAAATATGCTTTGTTAGTAATCTCACAAACAATCCACAATGTTTGATGGAGGGGGGTTCAAGTTTTACTGGGTTACTGGCACAACAAGTGGGATGGGGCAATGTTTTTTTCAGACATCACAATGAAGCTAAAGATTTAAATGAATGGCAATTCATACAAATGACTGAGTCAAGCCTTTTTCTTTCTTTGTTTTTGTTTTATGCACAGTGCATTTTCAGATTTAAACCTCTGCTGGATGTTTTCATTCACTTAAAGCTGTGATATACACTACATGGTAAATCATTTTCAAAAACCCATAACAATATGGGCTCTTTAATGGAAAACACATGCAAAAATTAATATCAACCTCTGCATAAACATTTGAGTTTTTAAAGTTTATTGGTGTCCTTTCTCCCCAGAAAAATGACAGTAAGAGCTGAGTTATATGCCACAATACATAAGCATGCATTAAACACCCAGCAGTCTTCATGTGTATATATGGCAATATACACGTTTGACTAACAAAAAATGCATTTAAATTTTAAACTGATGCTTATGCCTCTTTGGGGCAGCGCTGAATAAATTTATAAGCCGTACATGCTGCATTATGTGGCCTCATAAGCTGTAAACAGATGATATGCATGGCTACCTGCTTCACAAAACGTTTAGTCTCACTGTCTCTCCCATTTTCAAAACAAGAGTCCCATGTAAATAGTATGTCTAGTGCAAACTTAAAAAAGTGGGGGGCGGGGGGGGGGGGGGGGGTTAAATAGGTGGGGAAATTGCAATTTTTAATTTTGCAATTTTGCAAATTTCACTCATTGTGGCCAATCAAACACTGCCTAAGCATTTATAATAATAATCCTATGTGGATCATCAGAGTCAGTGTTTTGTTCTAAATGGCCTGTATTTCTCTTTACAAGAGAATGAGGAAACAATGGTGTTTCAGGTTCATGGTATATAATGTTCATGTACTGAACACCTATTTTTCAGCTATGCCTAGCTATGTCCATATTTTCATTCTATGGCACCAACATCAAGGTTTCCCATATTCTACCTTTATAATTGTGGCTCTATCATTCGGCAAGAGAATTACTAAGTGCAGGTCAGATAGAGCGTTCTGTGCTTTGAGAATAATCTGCTGTCCTTGAATGAGCTCCAAACATGTTGCCAATTATATCTGGTATCAAAGGTCACTGGTGCAGGAGGGAAAAATAGAAAGAGAGATACAGAAAAATAGACAGAGAATATGTCAGAAAACAGTCTGCGCTGCAAATGATTATTTTTCCAGAGCTTTTGTTCACCATGTTGGTGTTGCGAATAATGAATCTGAAGTGTGTTGGTCTGCTGCAGTGTACGGGTAGCTTGTCTGTTAGTCCTCTGGCTGTAAACGCTGATGTTATTAGATTATATAAATAGTCTATTTACTAAAGGAGGAAAGAGATATTTCAATTTAGTAGGGTCTTGCTAACAGTTCATGATTCATCCCTTATTATGAAGTTTACATGGATCGTTTTCTTCGGCATGACAGAGGAAACAATTAAACTGAAAGAAACAATGGTTGTTTAATGACTCTTATGAGCAGAAATAAACACAGCCCTACGAAGGAAGATAAATCCTACCTGCTAACCCTGATGACTGAACATTTTATAGCTGTTTACATCGCCATTTTCAACATTTCATTTATAACATGGATTACAGTCTGTGTGAAACTAAATCTTCCATTACAGACCCGCTTGCATAAGGAATCGCTTTCACTTTCAGGTCAAGCATAATCTGTCTTGCATTCAAAATGGTTAATTTAATATTTAGGTTGACCTCTGCACTGCCAACTTTGCCCAGGGCTTGTCATCTGCTCATCGCAAACATTTTCCATGGCTGTCCCTATATTGTGCCCTTATTGGCTTTCACAATGAAATCCACCAGCAAAAAGGCTTTTAAAAATGGCTGGGTCACTTCAGATTTCCAAGCCTTTAAAAAAAATAAACCCATCCTCTCGTATCCACCTGCAACCTGAGCATGCTCTGCCCCATATGTTTGTGTTAGCACAGCTGGCTTTCTGTGGCTAGAGATGTGCACCTCCTCTTAAAGCTGGGTCAAATGTGCTGAAGCTCCAGCTGGATCTGAACTCAGCAGTGCCCATCAGCTACTGTCCTCATGTTACCACTGCTTCATCCTCAGGCCTCAAACAACTCAATATGTGACCTTTCATATCAAAATAACATGCACTTTTTTCCCTCCACACTAATTAAATACAGATTCAAGGAATCAGATTGGGTATAGTTAGACTGCACTACACCATCTGGGTTTAAAAAAAGTGTCCTATTCTGATTAATAGAAAACAAATAGAGGAACATGTGAAAGAAATGTTAATGAACCCCTAACATTCCTTTTTTTCTTGCAGGTTTAACATTTTTTTATATGTCTGTAACATTTAGCCAAGAGTGTGCAATAAAATTAAACAAATTTAGACGGCTATCTAAATATACAGAAATAAAACAGAAACAGACAGGCAGTTGATGGCAAAATTATTAGCCCTCCTGTAAAATATGTATTCTTTTTAAAAATATATCCATGTGATGTTTAACAGATTTGTCTTCTGGAAAAAGTCTTATTTCTTTTAGTTTGGCTGGAATGAAAACAATTTTAAATTGTTTTCCATAAAATACTTTTGAAGGTCAACGCCCCCTTTAAGGAAAATGTGTTTTAGTTTTTTTTCTGATGGCTACAGAACAAACCACTGCTGTCCAAAGACTTGCCTAATTATCTTAACTCGCCTATATTAACCTAAATAAACTAGTTGAGCCTTTCAATTGCTGAATCTGAATACTAGTATCTTATAATAATTTGTAAAATACTATGTAATGTCATAATGGCAAAGACAGGTAAAATTAGTTGTTATATTAAACCTGTTATGTGTAAGTTATGTGTTTTTTTTTCTCTCCGTTAAACAGCACTCGGAAAATATTTGAAAAAAGAAAATGAAATAATTAACAGGATGGCTAATCATTTTGCCCTCAACTGAACTAATGTGACAGAAGTTGCATTTGCATTAATCTTTCAATTTAAATTGCACAAATTGTATTTATGAATTGATTAAACAGATTTTCTGATTTTTCAAAATGTAGAATACTTGGCAAAGTTACAATGGTAACAATTTTGTTTTTCTTTTTTGCATTTACAGGTCATCTGGCATATAAATACAGTAAAAGCCACATGATCATTCTGTAAATATATGGTTATGCATTTATTTGTTGAAACAGGCTGGCTTGGTCATCATGCAACAATAGCAACAAGAGGTCCTTTTGCATTTCAATTAAAAAAATGTTGATCTGTTCATCTGGATATTCTGAATCCTCAATAAAAACCTCCCTGAACAATGTGCGGCTGCTCCAAAGTAAAAGGGGCTTTCACTACAGTTGGCGTGACATACAGTACATATCGACATCAGTCATTATGACTTTTTAAAATTAGTAATTGCATGAAGAAAACAAAAAGTTTTATACTCAGAACAATGGTTAATGAAAATGCTGTCGTTTTATAGCAGTTTCTTCCTCAAATTTTCATAAATATCTTTAATCTTTCAAGTTTTTAGGGTGAAGAGTGTTCTCATCTGTGAAGATTCTTCTACTTCATTGATCTACATCTTCATCTGGTGTACAGTTGTAACTCTATATATCTTTTTAAGTTTTCTCAACAAACTAATATAGACATTGTTTATTAAACTGATCATTGATGAAAGCACAGGCCAGCTTTATTTATTTTTTACCGTTAATGTAACTAAAAATGTTAAATTAATACAATAAAGACATTCATTTTTCCTGAAGTTGAAAAAAGTCATGACTCATAAATGAGAATATTTTTTAATGTAAACAAATCAAATAAAAAAATCAAATTACCACGAATAATGGCGAAGCCCTGATTATTGACAAGTATTTCCAATGATACAATTACAATTTGTCAGCGGACACAGACTACCATTTCCACCAGCTATTAACGTGTATAGTATGTGTTCATGTTCCTCACAGCACATCCCATAATGATAAAGTATTGGGTCAGCACTGTAGGTGGAGTGTAGGTGGTCATTTGTAGCTGTTTGGATGCATTTAAACTGGGCCAATACAGTGTCTATAAACAACAGCTATAGCTCAATATATGATACAGAGTGGATTTATTAACATCAGCTATAGTAAATGATATATTCATCTCTGTACTGCAAAATAGGGTAAATTTTTGTTAGATACATTTTTATTGTCATTTGCCAGTCATAAGAGTTATTAGTCACATGAATAGTTAACTAAGTCAAAAAACTCCATGAAATGAATGGGAATGCTAATTGATAGCTTTCCTCAAGTATTACAGACCTCTTTGCACAGAACGTGTGTTACATATTTATTTCCATGTTATGATTTTCATGTTGTTAATAGTAATTGTGTCTCAGTGGACCAGTGTGATATGAAGCAGAGCTGTGGATGGTGGAGCCTCTCCTGCCAGACAGTGAGACATAACCCGCCATCAAAGATTGATGTCTACACTAGCTGGAAGGAGACGTGATATTTCCTTGCCCAGTGCTGGAGATGAAATGAAAATAAACACACCACTGGGAAGTTAATAATGCGGAGCAGCGCTGATAATCACAGGAAAAGGAACTGAGTATCACTTTTTCTGAGGAAAAAGAATGGTGAGAATGGAAGATTGTATCTGCAGACAATGTGAGAGACGTACAGCACCACTATGGTGGATGAGGGGCTGGATCAGCGATGACAGAAATATAGAGATGGACAGAGAGAAAGAAAAAGAATTCTACAGAACAAGAGGCAGAGGGAAGGAGCAAAAAAAAAAAAGCTGTTGTGTCATTTGGAAAAAATGAGTTGCTATGGATATTACTTTTTTGTTTCTTTAAGGGCTTCATAGGAATTGTTTTGAAGTAGGACTTGAGCGAGTTGTCTATAAGCACAACTGGTTACAGGAGTGATCACAGAAAGCAAGGAGAAACAATGGTATAACGGCTAATAAAAACATTTATGATAGTATAACCAAAAAGGAGAAAAACATTCTTATCACTTTTTTGCTGATGACATGAAACAAACCAAAGTCATCCTTGAAAACATGACCCAAAAATGACCCAGACAATAAGAAATGACGTCAACAACACTAAACAAACAAACAAACAAATAGTAAAAAAACACAAACAAGTCATTAAATAAAACAAAAAAAATTAATAAAAATAAATCCCAATAACAAACATAAACACATTAATTTACTGATTTATAAACAAGCCTATAGGCTACAATAAACAAATAAATAAATAAACAAAACAAACAATAAATAAATAAATCCCAAAAACAAACATTAACATATTGATTTATTGATTGATTTATAAACAAGCTGATAGACTACAATAAATAAATATCACCAAGACCATTATTAAATAATAAAACACAAAACTGGGATCACTTAATCATTTTGCCATTCATTAGATCAATATAATGATAGAATATACTATGATACTGATACAGTGTTGCATCGTCACATTATGTCCTATATTAAATCGAGATCTTGCAGCACTGCTTTAATATGTCAAATGCAGCCAGCAAAAAACAACACAGCTTAACAAGAGCAAAAACAAAAGAAATTTAAGAGCTGACAACAAAATAAGGCTCGGTGCAGAGCTCAAAGACTCCAGAAGATATCAGAAGAAAAATTCTATCTGCCTTCTGTGGAATAAACAGAAGTACAAAACCCTCCATAGATGACACTCATTCATCACAGCAAACAACAGACACACTCAGGACAGTAATTACGCAATGATGTACAATCGTTCAAGCCATACAAAGAATTTTCCAGACAAACACAACGGAAACTTGACTTCTTGCCCCATCAGAGGCCATGTTGGAGACATGTGGAGCTCTTCAGCCTTTATTATGAATCGCTCATTGTCTGATTCACTGATAAAGCCCTTGTCTTAGTGCAGATAATCCAGACCAAGGTCAAAAGAAAGAGCTGTAATGTCAGTCTGAGAGAAGGAGAAGATGAGAACAAGGCCACTGAGAGATACATAGCAGGTTGCCAGAGAGTGTGTGTTACGGCTGTTATGGTGAGAACTGGTCCCAAAAACATCTGCTAGATATTGAGACTTTGAAATTGAGTGGATGTCATTGTTTTATTCCTCTTAAAAAGCTGAAGGTGCAAAGCATTCATCGCCACACAGAGGGTACAGTACACAATGTTTTATTAAATAAAGCACTGGAGCAGATGGAGGAGTTCTGCTGTGTACAGTTCTACTGGAGGGCTGCGCGTTCTTTTAGTTTGAAGGTTAAGAGATGTGATGTGCTTTTGTGGGTGAGGTATTGTGGAGGTATTCATGAGTCAGTTTGTCACAATATCTCACCCACTCACAACATCATCAACTAGCATTTAAACACACACACGCACGCATGCACGTACCCACGCACGCACACAGTTTTGTATAACTTTCCTCACAGAAAGCATATAAGAACATAAAACTAAAGGCTAAAACTATCATTCAATGCGATTATTTTGTTTTGCCAGTATGTGTTTGTTTGTTTTTACTCTCAAAGTGCCAGTAACCATTCACTTGCATTTAATAAATAATAATTTACTTCCCTTGAACAACCTGAGGTTAATGTTAACTGTTAACTATCCCTTTAATTTATTCAAATTAAGACCATCCAAGACATATAGGCAACCTTTTCCATCCATAAAATAACACTTGACATTTTTAATAAATTAAAATACATGTAATGTGTTTCAATTGTGTAGATTTAGTTTTATTTATTATATGGGTTTAATAATAATAAAAAAAATTGAAATGATATTTATAATATACAGTAATTCTAAGAAAAACATGGACAAACCCCAATTTACGGTACTTCTATTTATTTTTTAACATAAAATGAATAACATAATTGTTCATCTATTAATATAAATTAGGCTAATATTAATATGATTAATACAATTCTTAAAATTGTGGGGTTGCTATAAAATTATGTAATTACACATATACAGTATATATAAAGAAAACACCAAAACTCAAAAAACATGCCAAGTATTCCAAGTTTTTCTAGCAATTTTGACCAAAAAAACCCCCAATTTCATCTGTCTCTTACATGTTTTAACAGTGTTACATATTCTAAAGCATACACTTTAAATGTGGTTTAATTCAGAATTACATTGAGTAAACAAAAAAAAGCAAGAGTAAAATGAAAAACAAGTGTTGCAAAGGAAATTCAAATAACTAAATGTAAAAAAAAAAGATTTTACTTAATGCCATACATTAATTTTACTGTAATTTGTATAAAAAAACATTATGTTTAGAAGATTAATTATTTTTTTCTTAGTGTAACGTGTTTTGTGACACATTTTAATGTTTATTATAGTGGATTATTTGCATTATTTTTCCCTGTGTTTATGATTCTGTGCAATGTCACGTGAAACCACAGCAGCCTTTTTTAATCATTAAAAAAACTGTGTAAGATCTGTGCCCGTCCTTATTATTAAGACCTGAAAAACACACACAGGCAAACAGCTGATATGAAACTCTTCATGAGAACAGAGAGTCCTCCCTCCCTGTTAAACATTCTGCAAGTGTTAGTCACCTCTTACTCTCCAGGAGCTCAGATCCACTCCTGTGGAAACAGATTATTTTTATTTATTTATTTCTTCCAGAAATACAAAAGACTGACCGCAGACAAAGAAAACAGCTTCTGCTGAAACAGACATTCAAATGCAATCTTCACAGATCCACAAAAAACAATCTCACATCTGCATGTTCTAAAGTAACATTAGTCTGCATTATCTAAAAAAACAGCATGTACGCCTGCTTTGTTTCAGACTCTTTAGCATCACATTTCGCAAAGTAAGCATGTCCATTCCTCTGAAAGGCATGATCACAGATCACATTTCAAACATTATGGCCCCGTGTGCTCGAGGATCATCAGAAAACACAGAGCCGGTCAAGATGAGGACAGAGGTAAATATGCACACTCCACATTCAGAGGTACTTATAGAGCATCGTGTACCAATTCCTGCGCATTTGAACTGACAGTGTTGGACTCAGAGTTTGAATGATTGTGCCATAAGCAAGATAAATGAGCCCTCCACCTCCATTTACCCTCTTTTGTTCTTTAAGCTCTCTGATGTACAAAACAATTAATCTCTTTCTCCAACCACATGTCATTTGTTGTAGATGGAGAGAGAGAGAGAGCAGAAGAGAGAGAGAGAGAGAGAGAGAGAGAGAGAGAGAGAGAGACAGAGGGAGGGAGAGAGGGAGAAGTGAGAGTGCAACACCAATAAATTGAAGCAAATGACAATTATTTGCATGCAAAAAATGGATTTCCCAAAAAGAATGTATTTTATTCAGAATCCAGAGGATATAATATTGAAACCATTGGCTACGACCTCAACCTCCCTTGAATACACATATGGATATTGTATTTTGTTTTGCATTAACATTGTATTTTGCAATTCCTGCATTCCTTTAATTATTATCTGAACTGGCTCTGTGCATGTTAGAATGTATGTCCATGTGCTGAAACACGGCACCCCGCGAGTAAATTTCCCATCAGTGAGAACTACTGTTACTGTAGGTAAATGAAAAACCTGAAATGCACTGCTTATTTTAGTATTATCTTTGCTAATTATTTTTTTTTGTATTGTATTTTGCTTGTAGAGTTTTTCTTCTTTAATTTTTTACTTAACAGTGATTTTACTGAACATATCATTTACCCAAACGTGATTAAAAACGAAAACCAAACCGAACTGTGTGAAGTCTGTATTGTTGTGTATTATTTGGTACTAATAAAACATAGCTTTACCAATACCAATTAATTTCAATTTCTAAATGCATAAAAATGCTCTTACATAAAAGTGTAAGATTTTATTTTTGTTTATATATGTTTCTGTAACAAGGAAGTCTACATTTACAATACAGAAAAAAAAACTAAATTCAGCTGACTTCCTGTGCATTAACAAATATGTTTTTAAGTGTTACAAAATCTGATTGGTAGATATACAGTACAGAGAAAATAAAAATAAAGTGAACAGAGATAAGAAAGAAAATGTTTTTAATGATAACAATTGAACAATCCAACAGGGTAAGCTATAATGTAATAGTGACCATTGCATAGTTACAATAAATTCATAAAACTGAAATATAGCTGTATCTATTTTAATATTTTGATTCTCAGATTCTAACAATTATTTACACTTACTGCATAAAATAGTCCCTTTGATGTTTTCTGGTTGTTTGTTTGTTTGTGTTTAGTTTCCCGTCCTCCATATTTCTATCACAATAACTTTCCAGTTTTTTTAGAGAATAGAAATTTCAATCAATCATTTTTTTTATGTTAACTAATGCTGCATTTAATGTATCAAAATACTGTGGAAAAAAACTTAACTGCAATATTATTTGACAGTTGACAGGTGTAATTTATTCATGACGAAATTTTCACAAAGTCTTCAGTGTCATCTTATCTTTCAGCCATTCAATACATGATTACGCATTTTTTATAATTATCAATCAAAAAACATTCTGCTGCTTAATATTTTTTTCTTTTTAAAATATATTACAAATAACACCAAGCATCTGAACAAACATGTGTGTGATGTATTTACACAAAACGGTCGTGTGTTTTAGAGCAGACATGAATATAACTTTGGCTGTATATCTGCAAATATAATGACAGTGAAACTTATTGGTGGAAAAAGTAGCTGGATGTTGAAAATACTTGAAAATTCTGCTTAAAAACAAAAACCTACTTTAAAAAAATGTTAATTTATCAGTGTCAATCCTTTTCAATTCACTACTCCCCAACATCGGAGGATTGTTTATTTACAATCTCAGTACATTGTGAACAGAGATTGACATATTTCCAATTATGCATAATTTAGTGTGATTACACCGTATAAACAGAGCTGTGGTGAAAATGCCATGGTTTCGGGTTGAATGAACGTTGAGTCATGGTTTACATGAGTTTAAGCAGAGCTCCACACCCCACTGCTGAGCGAAACAATACCTCATGCACTGCACTTGATCTATGAAACAATAAATGTGTGCTGACATGAAGTCACCCAGACAGATCTGAACATCCACACACTGGCCTTTATAAGAACTACTGGGAGAGCTGGGAAAACTAGTGGGAGAAAAGTGGCTGCACACCAGGAAAAACACTCCCCTACGGCTCAACATGACAATAACAGCCTGCAAATGCTAAACAATTGAGTGCCTGTGTACAACGTAATTTCCAGGAAGCTAGAACTGTTATGATACAGGGTTAAAAAGTAAATAAAAATGTAGATACATATATAAATAAGTTACATATACCAAATCAAAATATGTTTATTTTTTTATACAATAATAATAATAAAAATAGGAAAAATTATAAACTCTTTGAGAAAGTTTTATGGCACAGGGTATTACTGTACAAATACAATCAAAAATATTAAATAAATAGATGCCATAAATTATTTTATGTTTAATTAATTAATTAAGGGCGACACGGTGGCTCAGCAGTTAGCACTGTCGCCTCACAGGTCGCCGGTTCGAGCCCCGGCTGGGTCAGTTGGCATTTCTTTGTGGAGTTTGCATGTTCTCCCATGTTGTTGTGGGTTTCCTCCGGGTGCTCCGGTTTCCCCCACAGTACAATGACATGCAGTACAGGGGAATTGAATAAACTAAATTGGCCATAGTGTATGTGTGTGAATGAGTGTCTGGGTTTTTCCCATTACTGGGTTACAGCTGAAAGAGCATCCGCTGTGTAAAACATATGCTGGATAAGCTTGTGGTTCATTCTGCTGTGGTGACCCCTGATGAATAAAGGGACTAAGCGGAAGGAAAATGAATGAATGATTTAATTAATTAATTGCATTTAATGTACAATAAAAATATCTTTAAATAAATATTATATTATTATATCATTCTATTATAATTAAGAAATTATAAAATTAAAGTTGTAAAGAGATTTCAAGCAAAAACTAAACTCTTAAGTCTGAAGTTTAATTCTATGCCATTGCGTATTCTACATATGAAAATATGAAAATATCAATGAACCTGTGTACACATTTAGCCATTTTCCTCTCTAAAGACTCATCTGATGTTCTCTAACTATCACCCACACAAAATGAGGGAGTACAATAAGAGAGTATTATAGCATGAATGGATTCAGGATGTTGAAATGTGTCTTTAACAGCACCGGTAATGCTGAACTCCATAAACACGACTGAAAGCAACAATTATGTCCATTTAGGCACTGTGCTAATGCCAGCCTGCCAGTCCGGGCACAGACAGAGAACAGTTTGTGGTCTGCAGAGATTTCTACAACCAGGCCATGACCTTTCAGTATAGACAAAAACTGAACATAACTGGAGATATTTAAATATTTCTAAAAGTATCAGATTGTTTTAATCCACATTAACATCATCAAATACTGGCTTGATTTAATCTCTGCTCAATTTATCTGTACCATATTTTGGATTAATGTGATTAGAGGCATTTGTAAATGGCCATGTATGAGAAAAATGTCTGGGTTTGGTTGGTCGGTCGATGGTAGTATCAAATAAAATCACAAACACAGTTGTCTGTATGACACTTTACATTGTAACCAATCTATCAGATTCCAAATGTTATTTATACGCTCAGTGTGCTGTAATTTTATTTAAAACAGTGATAATAATGTTTATATGGTATGTATGCCTGTTCTTAGATGATCAGACAGTGATTTATCTTTAACACTTTACTTGAAGAGGGTGTTCATAAGACTGTCATGAAACCTTTATAATCAGGACACAACAAGTCTTGATGTATGCTTATGATAACTGTCATTAATTGGATAAATGATGTCATTTTAAATGCAAAGATGACATTGTTTGAGATGTCTTTATGACAACTTGACATGAACACATCAAAACCTGTCAGTGGCTTTGTCATGACAACTTGACATTACCAAGACAACATACCTTGTCATAAATCTGTCATAAACATGAATTTTCCAATAGCAAAATTTATATTTTTCTTTACCTCAACTACATTGGTACAAAAACCTTCTTAATCATAAATAGTAATGATACTTTTATAAAAATATTTGACTATTATTTGAGTATTAATGAAAAATTCCATGACAAATAATTCAGTTTTGTGCCCTGAAAAAAGTGATCAGAAAAATATTCCTGACACAATTATAATGGACTCATGACAATTTATGACAGATTTATGTCAAGTTGTCATAACAAATACATCTCAGACAATGTCTGTGTTGAAATGACATAAGTGAGCCAATTAATCTTTCCATAAGTTTCCATAAAGACGGTTGCCATAAGCATGAATAAAATCTCCAGTCATGACATGATTATAAAGGTGTCTTGAGAGTCTTGTGAACAACCCCTTCAAATAAAGTATTATAACATTTATTTTTATAAATCATTAAAACATTTGGTGCCTGGAATGCAGCAAGAGCCTGAGAATGTAGTGAAAAATATTGGGGAAATAATGTATGATATGACTAGACAATGGTCATAAACAGCTACTTTTCGGATTTTCGGTTTTAGGATTAAACCTGGTTACATCACAACTTAACACAATTTCAGCAATTATGTGAATCAAAAATATTTTTTATTTGGCTTGCAGAATTAGACTAGATAGCCACCAAAATATGTACATTTAAAAAAATTAACAAAATGAGATGCCGTTTAAGCATGTAGACCTATTGATTTCACAGACTCAGGTCTTTTTCCAGGCACTCTGTAAATTGAGCTGTTCTACCTGTGAAATGTGTTTCCTCATCGCTGATAAAAACTGAAAACAGACTTTGACATGGCCATGCACTTCTACAGGCCCCTGTATGGGTCATTTTCATGTCATCCAGCAGATCAGTCACAGATGAAGAGAAACACCCGGCTGCAAATTGCAAATAACACCATCCCTTGTTCTGACATTGATCTCTGATTAGGGCAGCGGGCGACACCGTTATTTAGGCTTAGGAAGGAAATAGTAATCACATCCTCCATCTTACTCAGGCCCCTCTTTATTTAAAACACAGTGCTGGGTCTTCACCTCAGCCGCTGTTCTTATCCTCTTGGAGAATTATACACGAGTATAATGTTACATTTGTTGAGGAAACATGCTTATTAGGAAATGTGCAGAAGAGTGGCTGCTTTACAGAAACAAGAAAGAGAGAAAAAGTATTAATAACTGATTATTCTTGCTCAGTGTACTTTATTTCTTTTGAGCATTCCTATGTTTGTGTAGCTTTAGACATAGTGAACTAAAATCTATACTTTGCCATAACTTGTATCTAGTTTTTTTCCTGCCCCCCAAAATAAAATCTGTCAATTAAATAACTTTAACAACTTTAGTATGATTAATGTACATCTGGACATATATCGTTGAAGGAAAATATATTAGCCCTCCTGTGAAATTTGAATTATTTAAAAAATAATAAATATAATACAACATAATAATAGTTTTAATAACTTTTAAAAAAATATATTATCATTATTAACAAAGCATACAGGTTGAAATAACAATATAATGACATATATTAATTAAACTACCTCCACCCCCCTCCCCTGCGGTCTTTTTAAACTGGGGTAACCAATGAATAAAACTTAACAGAAAAAATAAAGTACAGTATCAAGAATGAGAGATCAATAGAATACAATATACAAAATAAGGCAATCATTGTCAATCAATTCCTGATCATTGCTTTGTGCATATATATGGAGATTTTGTCAGCAGCTGTAGTTGTAGATCTTTAATGTACACATTTGTACCAAGTTCACTCGAGCCGTGGATAATTCCAACATTATAATGTCTCGAAGTTGAACCAACCACTTGTACGAGGGTCAATAATATTGACCTTAAAATAAATAAATAAATAATTAAACGAAAACTGCTTTTATTCCAGCCAAACTATGAAATTTAAGACTTCCTCCAGAAGAAAAAAATATTAGGGGAAATGCTGCTGAAATTTCCTTCCTTTGTTAATTAACTGACTGCTTTACACATCCTTTTAGGGTTTTTTTTATGCACTGTGATGTCAGCCAAATTTAAAAACCAAGGGAAATATGTGGTTAGGTCAAACACTCAAAAATCCTTCTAAAAAGCCCACAATGCCATTTTAAAGATTCGTCAGTAAGCAAACTGAAAAAATTGTTTATTTTTTTGCAAAAATTGTTGCAAACAATTTATATGGGCTGAATTTATACAAACAAATACAATTTTGAAATGTTCAACTTAATTTGTTTGTTTAAATTTAGCCCAAATAAGTTGTTTGCAATCACTTACCTTAAAATAATTTGTTTCAGTGTACGACTGTGGAAGTGTACAATGTACAGTCACACTGTATAAATAAAGTAGTCATACCCCTTTTCTACTGACATGGTTCTGGTGTGGGTTCCTGGCTTACGTTTACTTTCACACCATTCTGTTTCCACAACAGAAAAAGTGGTATCATGCCAGAAACATTAGTTTAACTCCAACCCTAAAAGCTTGCTGGTCTCAAGCAGAGGATAGGAGTGGAAAAATGCTGACACAGAATGCAGTCCCTTTGAGCAAATGGAATAACACAGGCCTATTTTGATTTGTATTTTTACTCTGAGACCCAGTGTGTGAAAGAGCAAGTGAATCAAGGGTTTCAGTTTAAGTTTGCCCAAAATTTACTGTGACCACTAAACCAGAAGAGCCAAACAGTGGGATGTGCAATGTTTTTAGACTAGTGGTAAAAAACATGTCACACCATCATCCATTCCTCAAGTCCGGAATGCAAACCATTCTAAATGGAAAATAGGACAAAAACAACTGGACCCAGGAGATTAAGCCTTGATTTAAATGGCACCTATGATGAAAAGCCTCTTTTGTAAGCTGTTTGGACAAAACTGTGTGTAGGTATAGTGTGTTTACAGTCATATTGGGGTAATATAAAGACAATAAGTCTCTTTTTTTTTTAATTCCTGACATTAAAATAGGATCCAAATCCCTCCCATTTTGAGGCCGACCGCAACTTGAAGTAGGAGTGCGGTTTCGCACCGAATTGATTGACAGCCGCATATTAACATGTCTCCGTAGTAACGCGTATAATCATATCAACAAGACAGGATCATGGACAGGACATGCGCAAATCAACCAGGAGTTTTACAAGTTTAAAACATTTTTAAAACAGTGCATGTTTGTAATAAAGATAGTGTCAATACAATTATGAAAGAAGACGCTTCCATCCCAGTTTGTGGACTTAAATCAGGTTTATTTTGTACATTAACATAATGTCCATACAGCAGTGGATATTAATGTGTATCCTGTCACATTTGCTGTGCAAAAACAGTGCAAAGCTAACGTGTATGTGTCTCTGTGTGTGTGTGTGCGCGAGCGAACTTTATAAAGACATTGTGAGTGACTCATCACTTCAGAAAGGCTTAAATTAACTCCACAACAAATATATCAAATAACTGTTGTGAAAGTTCTTACTGTAGTAAGGGAGATCTGCTTTACTCTTGTCTGTCACTGAGCTGTTTGTCATAGTTAAGTTTGTCTATGGCTGTGACAAGCACATGGGAACGGTTTGCGAGGAGTAGGGCTGTGTGATTTGAGGAAAATATCTAATCGCGATTATTTTGACAGATATTGCGATTTCGATTTGATTTGCAATTTAATTTTGTAGTCAAGCTTCAGCTCAATATTCTGTATCGTAGCTTCTGCTAAATGCAGTGAGTGTTAGTTAAAAAAGGGTGTGAAAAGATATTAATTTACTTAAACATTTATTCAAATTATATTCAGAAATTAAACACTCATTTGTCTCTATAGAAAACAGTAAGCACAAATTAAATGACCTTACCTTTCTGTAAACAAGTTGAACTCAAATTAGGGAGATAGTGGAGCTTATTATACAAACAAAAAATAATAATTATAAAAATACAGAACACTCAGCAAACTAATATGGCTGATAAGAGCCTTTCTGTAGCAAATATTGTCTAAAACAAAATAATTCCCAGATGCTACACAAAATATCATGACGTTAAACGTACAGCTGTGGTACTCCAAAATGGCTAAACTAGGTGCGAGACGGAAGTGTATATCTCCTATCCTGCATTTAGATGAGGTTTTTTTTAATGCCTCTTTGGTCACTGCATTAAAAGGCACCGTGTCTTTAGCGAGGTAGTGCGTTATGGCATTAGTTATCTCCTGGGTAGGGTTGCACCAGCTGTTCGGAAGTTCTTAAACTGCAAGGTAAAGTCCACACTAGGGGCTTTGTAACTACTAGCTAGTTTTTAACTAAATTTGTTAACACGTTCTTAAAGCAAACCGTAGTTAGTAGGTCATAAGCTTTCTGTAAAGTCATGAGTATAGTCACATAGAATGACGTAATATCCAATAAGAAGCATTTAAATCGGTAAACTGCTTTAAAATTCTGCAACTAATGTATCTATACATAACTGTCCTACAAAAATAAAATGACAAATTATATTTTTATAGAAAATTACATTACAGTCAGTCACTACAGACGACGCACATACCTGCATCGCGAGCCGTGAATGCACGCGAAATACACATGAAGTTATCAAAACATTAAGCCAAAACATTTACCGTCAAGCTGTTTTTCTTTGATATAAATTCGTCTATTAATGCTTCTGAAGCGGCAGTTGCCATCATCCCACTCGTCCATGCTTTCCTGTTTGTTTTTTTGTTTTTTTGTGGGTGTTCCACATAGTTGAGTTGCTCAATTTTGATTGGGCAAAACGAAAGTGTGCGCACTCAACTGGCTAGTAAGACTGTCACACACAGACGCCATGCACGCATTTGCTTTGGGCGGTGGAAACTAAATAATACATATTTCATATCGCAGCCTCTTGCGATTAGCTAATCGCAGTGTTTCAAATAGCGATTGTGATTTGATTTCGATTAATGGCACAGCCCTAGTGGGGAGAACCAGCTCATTAGCATTAAAGGCACAGGCAACAAAAACAGCTACAACGTTAAAACAGCTCCCATTTCCCAGATTTAAAAAGGTGTAATAAATAATCTGATGGGTATTTTGAGCTGACATTTCACAGACACATTCTGGAGACACAAAGGATTTATATTAAATCTTGAAAAATGGTTAAAATTGGTGCCGTTTAAACTAATAATATACACTTAGATACTTTGACCGACAGGTTTCCCAAACAACAGAGCATTACATAATGTTTAAAGCCACATATGTAGCAAGGAAAATCTCAATTACACAAGGTGCCATTTCTCCAGCCCAGTCACACACCTAATGCAAACCCCTGAGTAGATAAAAAAATCTCTAGGTAGGAACATAAGAGCGCTGTTCATCTCTAGAACAAAACAAGCACAGGTTTCACAGCTGGTGCACATTAGAGTGGGACGTGGCGAATGAAAGGAAGGAAAAATGAGGGGGTGGGCACCGGACCATCGTGCAGATGGATAAACGTCTATGCCAATAGAATGTTCCCAAACTAACATTCCTTCTAAAAATACACACTGCACTGATGGAGCGCCTGCACACCAGTGACGTGTGAGGAGTCAGACGCAAAGCTGAGCTACTGCTGGAAACAACATCCCCAAAAGAAGCACTACTTTGATCATCCAGTTACAAAGATCATAACGCCACTGGAGCAAAACACCAGTTGAAAGGGTTTGTGTTTCGCGAGAGCAAACTCAATCTATCTACATCTTCAGGCTTCCAGGAGGAGCGGCTTTGATCTGCCTGCTCTGCATGTTTCAGTAGGGATGACCAACGGAGTGAGAAAACAGTGGAATCAGGGCATGGGGCCAGAATAAGCAGGTCTGCTGGGGAGCTCAGTCAAGATCTTACATATTTACTGCACTTCAGCATTATAGGGTGTCGCACACCCTCCTTGAGTATCTCACAAATAGAAAAGCATGTTTTAGAATAGTAAGGACACTTCAAGCTGTGTGACAATACATATCAACAAATGATGAACATGACTTTAGATGCTCAAACTATCTATGTTCCGAAGCTCAGAGTTTTCAAGAGAACGCAGAGGACTGCTGTACATGTGTATCTGTGAGCTTGGCCCAGTGGTGGACAACTCCAGATCCACTTTCCTGCTGAGTTTAGTTTCAACCCTAATCAGACACACCTGAACAAGCTAATCAAGAGCTTCAGGATTACAATGAAAGCTAGAGGCATGAGTTTGATCGGTGTTGGTGGTAGTCTCTGCAGAAAAATAGAATCTCTGCCTTTCAGCGTTGAGTTCAGTGAATTATTTGTATCATATTTTCTCCTCTTTGTTCCAAGTGGGACATAAGGTATCAACAATTTGCTTTCACTTGGCTGGATCAGTTGTGATGTGTTGCACCTGACAACTCTTTGACTGTTTGCTCTCCTGTACAGGTCTTCATCTATGATTTTCATAAGTCAGAAAATTTGACATCCTCTTGAGGCATCTATTGTGGAATCAACTCATCTTGCTCATGTAACCTGTGGTTACTCTGCAACATTCTGCGCCATACAGCCTGACTGCTTAGACAAAGCTATTGTACAGTGGTAGCTTTGTGGTGGTGCTGTATTGCCTATATGGCAATGCACCTGTAGTTTTCTGTTTCTATGTGTTTTTGTGTTGTCCTTGCTGATGAGGCTTCCAAGGTATGTGAAATTGTTGACATGTTCCAGTGGTTCATTATTGACCGTGATTGACAGTGATGAACAGGGGATGCAACGGTCTGAGAGAGACAGAGTGACACACAAGCTTGCTGTTTGTAAACTTGCTGCTTTCTCAGTGAATCAGTGAATCATCTATACTGTATATCGGTGTTGTTTAACAATCACGGTGTCAGGTCTTTTCAACAACTACTGTTTAACGAAACGTAAAAATAGAACTGTAACTGTACATAGGAAAGGAAAATAAACATACTACTAGACTCTTAAATATAAAGGTTCCAAGAGGGCTACTTTATGGTACCATAGAAAAAACATTTTAGTTTCAGCAAACATTTCCATTTTATTCTTATTTTGAAGATCAATTTTTTTTTTTTAAGAACTCATTCTATAAAGAACCTTTTGTGCAATGGAAATGTTCCCTGGCTTCTTTATGCAACCATTAGCCACTTTTCTACTATCGCGCTGAATGGTTCTGCATGCAGTCAGGTACGGGCCCAGTTGTATTTCTACATAAGCCCATTACTACATGGCATGATTACAAATCATTCGCGACCGAAATTCAAGGCAGGGTTAGACAACCGTGCTGAACCCTGATAGACTGGCAGAGTGCGCATGACATCACAATGTCATACTGTTGCCTGGTCCCAGTTTTTCCATAACCAGATAAATGGATAAAGGGCTTTTTTTGTTGTTCTTTAACAAATAAATATCAGAAATAAGAATATTTCTGAAGCAGAAATATCTGATCATTGTTCATCACCCATATTAAATTACATTCCAGTGGGTTCTGTTAGCCGCACCACCATGGAAAATGAAATCGTAACCATGCTGACTGGCCTGTATTGGCATGGATTGGAACAGTTAAGGAAAGAGAACCATTCGGCTCGATAGTGGAAAACTGATGCCAAAAAAGAATGTTGTTTGCTACAACATCCATTGTCCCCCTAACAGTCTACATCAAATGGATTGTGCTATAATCTGGCTAATATTTTGTCTGAAGCCAGTATAACAATGACACATTGATATCCTTATTAAATTGAATGAAAACTGTAACATCTGACAGATTTTTGGAGGTAATGGAGAAAATAGAGTCAGATTCCACTGGGACGTCCTGTTCAAAAGCCTCATTCAAACGCATCTGTTCAGAGCTGCACCCCAGGGTCAGAAGGGATTTCCCTCCAATCAAAGTTTTTCTGATGTTTCTAATTCAATTATGGGATTTCAGCCCTCGATCTCTCTCATCTCTCGTCTGCTGTGCTCTGTCTACCGCAGGAGTCAGACATAAAACCTTCATGAAATATCATAAATGATTAAAAAATACATACAAATGGAAGAATAGTCTAATTATCACAATGCCTTTAGCAGTGTAGGTTTCATATTCCCACACTCTTGAAGATGTTTTACAAACACTGATGCGAACAGTCCCAGTGTTTTCACACTCGACTGATGTTTATTATTCAGTGTCGACAGTGATGTGGTTCCCAACATCGGCAGGAACAGTGAGAGATGTTTAGTCAGTTCATTCCGCAGCTGTCCGGAATATTCCAGCTGGCCTCTTTTTCCATCACTAAATGTTATCTACACCATTAATATGAAGCATGCTGCACTGTAAGTTACAATACTTACTGGAAACGTCTTTTTATTTTGTTTTCATTCTTTAGGAACAATGTCCTGGCTCGGATCTAAAAGGAATGCATTTGCTCAACACCTTATCGATTCTTAACTTTTATCTCATTTTTTGTGTGCACAGGCTGCTGCAGTGAGAAGAATTTCCTTTATCGTTTCAAAACATTTCTGATGTGTCTGGAAACTTCGAATCATTAGAGCTGCTGTGATTTCAGCACAGAAACAAGAGTTTCTCTTAGTATTCATTCATTTTCCTTCGGCTTAGTCCCTTATTTATCAGGGGTCGCCACAGCGGATTGAACCGTCAACTATTCCGGCATGTTTTATGCAGCGGATGCCCTCCCAGGCACAACCCAGTACTGGGAACACAGTACATTCTCACATTCTCACACACACACACACACACAAATTCATTTATAGCGCATGTCTTTGGACAAAGCAGTAACTAAATCAGCATACTATCATGTCAAAAACATTGCAAGAATGAAACGCTTTGTCTCCAGTGAGAACTTAGAGAAACTTGTTCATGCTTTTATCAGCAGCAGGGTGGATTACTGTAACGGCCTCCTCACTGGCCTTCCCAAAAACACATTCAGACAGTTGCAGCTCATCCAGAACAGATGTTACATTCAGAATAGATTTTAAAATATTATTACTTGTCTATAAATCACTAAATGGCCTAGGACCTCAATACATTACAGATATGCTCACTGAATACAAACCTAACAGATCACTCAGATCTTTAGGATCATATAAACTAGAAATTCCAAGAGTTCAGTCATTGCAGGGTGAATCCGCCTTCAGCTACTGCGCCCCCCGCTGCTGGAATCAGCTTCCAGAAATGATCAGATGTGCTCCAACATTAGGTACATTCAAATCTAGACTAGCTGTTTAGCTGTGCCTTTACTGAACTGCACTGTGCTACGTCTGACAGATCGCACTATTATGTCTTTCTTTTCTTTTTCATTCTTTTATAACCTGTTTTAACACGTTTTAATCTGTTTTTATCTGTTTATTCATGTTATTTGCTTTTATTCCTGTTTATGTAAAGCACTTTGAATTGCCACTGTGTATGTAATGTGCTATATAAATAAACTTGCCTTGCCTTGCCTTGTGGGGGAAACCAGAGCACCCGGAGGAAACCCACGCGAAACTGGCCAGAACATGCAAACTCCACACAGAAATGCTAACTGGCCCAGCCGAGACTCGAACCAGAGAACTTCTTGCTGTGAGGCGACGGTACTAACCACTGAGCCACCAGGCCACCCCTGAAAATATACTAATATATTCTAAATATACAATACTATACAAGACTACAGTGTACAGAAATGAGCATGTACTTTATCTGCGCAAACATATTAGCATTAAAACACCTCCGCGGTAAAGCTGCAGACAATGTTATTTTTCCCTCTGTTCCAAAGCACCTTTCTTATAAGGAGAAGCAGCCATGAGCTCATGTGGAAAAGGTTATGTTATCCCTTTGAATCGCTCTGATATGCCAAGAAATATCTTTTGATGTAGACATATGCATAGTTGGTTAGATAATGTCATCCTGGGCTCATAAAACTCATCTGCCATGTACTTTTACCCTTATGTTGTTCCAGACTTGTATATCTTTCTTTTTGGTGAAGAACAAATAAGCTGAGTTTTTGAACACTTTTAAAATTAAAAGTTCTAAAAAGTGTTTTTGTAGTGATTTTTACTTAGTGTGAAGAACATTTTAATATTCTAAAGAACCCTTATCCACAATGAAGAGGCTTTTGAAGAATGAAGTGTCCATAGACTTTAAAGGTTCCTTCGATAAATGACCCTACCTTCGTACCTTCGATAAATTACCTTTTTAAAGAGTGATGAGAACAACATTTTTCAATGATCAATAAGTCATGAAAAAATAAGTTTTTACTTCAATATAACATATTCAATTATATATTAACAATATAACCCAGTCAATTATGTTTATAACGTAGATGTTTAGGTTATTCAAGGTGTTTAAAGTCAATTTGATGTATTTTAAAATTTGACTCATTAAATATGAAGGTAATTAAAAACTTTTTTTAAAAGGATTTTTCTTACAGTGTGAAAAATCTCTATTGTATGTTTATGTTCCACAGAAAGACATGGTCATACTGCTTTAAGGGCATGAGGATGCATAAATATTGACACTATGGGACTGAAGCACTGACTTATTTGTTCCAAAAATGTTAGTGGCAAACAAATTAAAAGACCCTAAAACACTTGTTCAGATCTGAAGGCATGTCTGAACGATCAGAGTCAGTCAGGCACTGCCTGTTAAGTACAAATGTTTTTAAACTGGATTCCAGGTATACCTCAGGGGCTCCAATCAAGTGTCAGGTGGTCAATGGAATGTTGCCCTTGATTATTTCAGATTATTTATTATGGAATGAGAGTATAGTTTCCAGACATATTGACCTAGAATAGCAACTTTTAGTTTTATGTTGGTCTTAGAACACATAGTAACTACAAAAGATTTAAGCTTTAAATAGTAAAATTATCATTACTTTTTTTTACTTTTTTGAGCGAGATGCTAATGGTCTAATCCGATTTAATGATTCCGATTGTTTGGTTTAATAATGCTAATGGTCTAATCCGATTCTAAGCTAACCTAAAAGTGCTTTCCCAGACCCAGAGATTGCCTGAATGGATTAAAAAATGGTAAAATATATATATTTTTTACTCTCTGGGTGTGTTCCTTTAAAGTGTTCTTTTAAAGCAGTGGTCTCAAACTCAATTCCTGGAGGGCCGCAGCTCTGCATAGTTTAGCTCCAACACCTGCTTAATAGTCTATAGTAGTCTTGAACACCTTGATGAGTTGGATAAGCTGTGTTTGATAAGGGTTGGAGCAGAACTGTGCAGTGCGGCCCTCTAGGAATCGAGTTTGAGACCTATGCTTTAAAGAAGCTTACTACAATTTTAATCACCATGCACTCACACTCAAGTGGTTCAAGACATTTGAATGAAAAAAAGAGAAGGACAAAACACTTGAATGAGTCTCTTTTCTCTGTTGGACATTTTGAACACTTCATAGTACAAAAAAATAAACGTTTCCAACATTCTTCAAATATCTTTTTTTATGTTCAACAGAGCCTGCATAGAACAAGTGGATGATGAGTAACTGAAGACAGAATTTTCCTTTAACGGTTAACTCTGGAACATTCTGTTTTTTGTAATCATAAATGACATATCTCCTAATATGACGCTTCCTGGGCAATTACTTTTTTGCAGATAAAGCGATGACGTTCGGTCAAGGCCAAGCAAAAATATCAACCCTCCCACGAGGCCGACGGCCTTCAACCTGGGTGTACTGTATTCCGGAGCTCTTATTTTCTTAACTCTGCACGACTCGGCTCTTCAAACAACCCCACATCTTAACATGTGCACTTAATTTTACCTCCATGAGGAACGTTTCATTCAGTTCAAATCCAAACAGAGTCCACAAGCCAGTCCTAACTAGTTTAAGCAGAAAAATAGTCTTACATACCACACTTAAGCAGTCTTACGTAAGACTCCCTTAGAAAACATACAGGCTATTCCTCACCTGAATTTCACTGACTGCCAAATGCAAGAATTACTGATATAGTTTAAACCTGGAGCCTCTTCAAAGAAACTGGGGTAAACGTTAAAATATTTCATGTTTAATCACTCTCACGGGTTTACTATTTATTTTTTCTCTCTGATCAGATAGAGAATTACTCCAAGCTATCCACGGGAGAGGTTTAATGGCATCAGCGCTTTCCCCATCAATCAGCAAATGTGAAAATTGTGAAATAATGAAAGAAAAACATCAGAAATCTTTGACCTCGCCAATATAAAGTCTCAGAAAGAGTCTTCACTTGAGTGTTTGTTGAAAATGTCCTTGTTGAACTACAAGCTTTTATCTCTTTGTGTGCACAAATCTGTCCTCCCCACGTCAACACTGCTTCCAAATGTAGGAGTTCTGCTGCTGTAGTCTTTTCCCTTTGAATTTGTTATTCACCTTTTTCCCAAAACCACTTGATGAGAGTAAACCACACATTTAGAAATCGTTCCAAGAAGTAGCCTGTGAAAACAACTGTAGAAATGTTTTGTTTTTGCTTTTTAATCCAGCATTACAAGCTCTTTTACACCAAGATCAATCTGCAATATTTAGTTTAGCCCTGTTTTATATCTTTTATATTTATATTTTATAAGCATGTCTAATCACTGGGGTGGTACTTTTTCAAAAAGGTACACTTTTGTACCAAACAGGTCCACATTGGTACCTTTTCAAGGTAAATATTAATGCTTAAAAAGTACAAATGTGTACCACATAGTACTTTAAAGGGACAAAAGTATACTTTAAAAGTACAAAATTATACCTTTAAAGTGCCAATGTGTGTCAGTGTTCGTCCGTGTCGTCATTTGTTTTCGTCATACGTTTTCTTTGTCCTCTTCCCGCCACCGTCAATGTTCATTTGTTCCACCTGTGTTCATCCCTTGTGTCTCATTAGCTTAATCATCCCTTCATCCATTTATACCCTTTTGTCTGTGTCCTTCGTTGTCCGGTATTCTGATTCCTATGGTTTGTTTGTTCCTGTGTCGTCCTGTCTTCCCGCATCCAGTATCTGTTCCCCGTAAGTGTTCAATAAACCGGTTTTTGTATATATCCCTCGTCATGTCATTATCTGCCATCCAGGCGTTACATAATACCGGACCAAAATTTAGCGGCGTGTTCTCCCCCGATTTTCTTTTTGTAGCCTTTTTGCCCCTCAGTGTTTTATTTTCTTCCCTTCGTGTTTTCCTGGACCCCACCCACCCTCCCGTTCGTCATCACCGCCTGCTGGAGCAGGGGGAGAGCAGCCCTGAGGACCATACCCTAGCTACTGTGATCAGCTTTCCGGGCGACGTGCTCTGCACGCCCATCATCCTTAGCAGAGCACGATTGCCCAAAGATGGTCCTCGGGGCAACATCGCCGCAATTATGGAGTGGACACTGGCGAGTAAAATATTTCTACTCACCGCCTTCCTGGAGGATCTCGTCAGTGCCACTCCCGACCCAGTGACCAGCCAAGAAACATCATCCACCTGCAGGGAGCGCTTGCCAGAGCCCACCGCAGACGGAGAGCCACCCCCAGCCGATAAGCTATCGCCCCCTAGAGCGACGGAGCGGCATCGCGCTGAGATGGAGGAGCTTCAAATCCCGTCTGACCAGGTGCGCGAGCCGGCAACACCGCCAAGAGGGGGAGTCCTGGCGGATACCCGCAAGAGCAGCGAGAGTCCCACCCACCCCCCCTATGCAGATGGACAGCGGCTGGACACTGGGAGGCTACTCATTGGCTTCTGGGGCTTCATTTTTAATCTTCCGCTGCTTTCAGGCAGCAATTACCTTCCGCTGTTTTCAGGCAGCAACCAACTGTTCCTACACAGTTTTTTAATCTTTCCTCTCGGAAAAAGCCTCAGCTCCAGGGTCATGAGTAGCTTCCCCCAGAACTGCAGCCAGTCATCCAGCTACAGCACTGCTGCAGTCAGCCAGCCCCCCAGCTCTCGCTCCAGCTCCGGAAATGGAGCTCGCTTGTGGGCGCTGCCTGTCTGCGTCACCCTCTGGAGGGTGTCGCCCAGCGTCAGCTCATTCGGCCTTCGAGCTGCGGACTCCACCTCGGCCCTTCGACCCTAGGGCTCCGCGTTGGCTCACTCCTCCCTCGTCTTCGTCGTGGGCCGTCCGCCCACCAGCTCCGCCAGGCTCCCTCGTCCCTCCGGCTCCACCTTGGTCAGTCGTCGCCCTTCCTTCGCCTCTGGACTCCACTCTTCCGGCTGCACCTCATCGCACCGTCCCACCGGCTGCGTTGAGCTCCTCCTTCCCTCCAGCTGCGCCTTGGTCCTCTGTCGCTCTGGCTACGCCCCGGGCTTCCGGAACCCCGCCGTCGCCTTGCTCGGGTGAGCCGCCTGCTTCGCCCGGCCCTCAGAAACCTCGGCGTCACCTTCGCCCTTCGGCTCTCCGTCACTTCTTTGGGCTCCACCGCCATCAGCGGCGTCTCCCTCGGTCGGCCCCCCGGAGTCAGCAGCCACTCCTCCTCCACGGATCCTCCCTTCCTCGACTCCGCCCGGGGACCGCGCCTTCAAAAGGGGGGGGTACTGTCAGTGTTCGTCCGTGTCGTCATTTGTTTTCGTCATGTGTTTTCTTTGTCCTCTTCCCGCCACCGTCAATGTTCATTTGTTCCACCTGTGTTCATCCCTTGTGTCTCATTAGCTTAATCATCCCTTCATCCATTTATACCCTTTCGTCTGTGTCCTTCGTTGTCCGGTATTCTGATTCGTATGGTTTGTTTGTTCCTGTGTCGTCCTGTCTTCCCGCATCCAGTATCTGTTCCCCGTAAGTGTTCAATAAACCCGTTTTTGTATATATCCTTCGTCATGTCATTATCTGCCATCCAGGCGTTACAATGTGCACCTGTAAAGGTACAGCCCCAGTGACAGTTTTTATACCTTTAATTCTGAGAGTGCTGAATGATTCATTACAACCCTATTTTAGTTCAATTATCACAGATACTGTTGAAATCACAGAGCCCTAGTCCATCTATCAGACACAAAATATCAAACCACAGGCCTCAATAACTAAAATAACCTGAAATTGAGGAAATCACGGTTTATTATTGCTCTCCAGGACCATTTTATTAGCCAGATTGATCAGGTTAATCCATCAAAAAATACCAATTATTTTATCACAGTTTTTCTAGAATGGGTTTTGCCATCTCATTTATGAATAAAAACGGTTGTTGTAATATGATTATAAGGCATAAGGAACACCTGTTGTGGACTGCAGCGATGCATTCAAAGCTTCCTTTCAGCTATTAGAGAAAATTCTGTCTCATCTGTTTTCAATACGGACAAGCTTCCATCAGCCCCTCTGTTTCTATCGGTCTCTCCCTCCTGAAGCTGTGTTTTATTGATTTGCGGGATAACACAGAGCCATATGTGCTCGAAGGGCATCTTATGAAAGCATACCAGCGCTTCTGAATTACAGCTTACAATTACAGAGTATAAAAAGACCATTTTTATATATGCACTGACATCAAAATTCCAGTTCACAGTAATTCAGGCTAGAATTATTTTCCATTTATGAGTGATATAGACAGTAAAAGATCTGTATTTCAGTCCTAAATTCTCTATCTAGATTTTTAAAAAAAAATGTTTAAAGTTACAAGTGAATTTAAACATAATAGGAGGATTTAAACGAATAATCATTTTCCGATTTGATAAAGGCTACCATGATTGTTATTAAATTATTGGTGTTTTAGAGAATAAATTGAACAGTAAAAATGAAACAAATGAATATGAACAAATCTGATATTATACAATATTTCTTTTGGGGGTGGGGGGGTGCTGGGGGGGGATTTAAAACTTATCCATTATTATATCCAATTATATCCAGACAACAATTAATCCCAGTGCTGCTATAACTAAAACTAAATTATTAAATATTGTTATTAAATAATAAATACAGTTATGCTTTTGCAACAAACTGAGAAAATTTTCAGCCATATATACAACAACAGTTTATAAATAATACCACAATTCGAAAAAATGTATCCTTCAGACACACACAGAAATTGTTCAACATGTGTCAGACTATTTAGCTGTACATTTCCAAATATTAAGCCCACATAAATGACTAAATTTTTAAAAAGAAGAGGAAAATGAAACAATAAAAGTAGGAGGGAGAAACCCAGGGTTTGCAGGATATTAATCAACAGCAAAGTGTAGGTCAGTTACATACGATCATGTCATTTGGGAAGCTCATGACTGCTCAGGAAATGCCTGGAGGTTCTTCAAACAGGAGCCGCTCCAGAGTTCATGAGTATCAGATCCAGTCTGAGCTACTTTCAGCCCATGAAATCATTCTCTCCAGAACATCCTGACAAATAAAGCTGTTTACACACCTGCACAGACAGAAGAGAGAGGAAAAGAGATCTGACACTGCCTGGAGAATGTCTTGAATACACAACTCAGAAATAAAGCTACTCTTCATATAGTGTTGTGTACAATTATACATCTGATTAATAGGTTGGGCAGCTTATAAAATGAGAATTAAAGTATACTTTTAAATATTGCAGTAAACAAAAAAGCAAATGTATTTTTCAATATGTGAAACTAAAGGTAAAGTTTTGCTAAAACATTCTGTCCTGTGCAAAATTAAAAAAAAAAAGTCAATGTATTTATTTATTTATTTTGAGAGGCTATTTACAAGTCCAAATAAAGCTAACGTTGTGTTAGATTTATCATTACTATGCAAAATTTACAGGAAAAATTCCAGTCATTTTTATAGAAATCCCTGCAATTTGAAGATTTGTGCATGAACAATAAACGTTTTGGTCCCACAAATTTACGGTGTTGGGAAATGGGAAACAGAAAGCTGCTTGTTTTGAGTTACTTCTGTGAGAGTAGTGATTTATACTGTACATCTCTATTCTACACACAGTTAACAATGGATCATTTTTGGCAGCAAAATACCACCTAGTGTGACCACACATTAACTTTGTCCACCTCTTTCTGTCACGTGGAAAAAACTACATAATTGCGTAATTCAGTCATAAAAAAATTGAACTATTATACACCATATATAGAATAAAATGTCATTGATTTTTTTGGATGAATAAATTTAAATATAGTGCTGTACCCCTACACAAACATAGACTAGTGACATTGACTAGTGTCTGTGAATATTAAACTGCAAAATGGCCATTTGTTATGAAGTCTATATGCATATTCTGTATGCACAATGTGCCTGATTGTCAATGAATGGCAGTTTAATTAATAAGGATTTGCACATTAGTTCTACCATGTTTTTAATTAACCAGGAATACAATTGTAAAACCTATTTTATAGAGTTCAAATGTAAATTTTGTTAAAGTCTCTATAATAAAGCTTTTCATGGTTTCAATTACTGGACATGAAAAAAAAACATCCATTAAATAAAATTAAAAAAAAAAGATATTTGGAAATAGTTTGATTTCATGTAATGTAAGATCAGACGTAGATCTTACAAGATTCTTAATTTTATAACAACAAAGCAGCTATGTTTAAATAGATATTTCTTCAGATGGAAACCTGGCTCTAGTTCTTTATTTCTTGTTGTGGAAAGATCCTCAATCTGAATATTTGTGTAGGGTGCAGCATAAATGTTTTGCCAAACATGAAGATCACATGACCAGTGTCAGAAATGTACTTATTTGACCACTGACCTAGAAATGCAGTATATTTATTTTTTGTTTACATCATAACTTTGCTATGCCCTAAAATGTCATTACATATTTTTCCACATTTAAACCAGAAATAAATCACATATCTTCAAACTTGTGACCTCAGACTATCGGACCCCTCTGTATTTATGAAAAACAACCTTGTTTTTAGCTGTCATAGACATCATCTGGTGATTCACCTTTCATGCTTCCTGGTAGTGCACTTCAAAGGGAGCCTAATGAGGGGGTGAGGAGAAGTGTCAAGTCTGTTATGAGCCCAGGGGACATGTGACCCTCCCGTAGGGGAACACACACTGTCCAGATAAAAGGACACCGCCCAAAGCAAACCTAGCAGCCTTTGCTTTTAAATAGCACAAGATCTATCCACTCATCCTCCAGTATACGACACATTTTTTCTTTCAGTTCAAAAGAATTCAACACTTTGTTGACTGTACGCTCAGTGCTCTTGACCCTAAGATAGACCAACTGGCTAACCAGGTCAGAATCAAAGAGAGCCAGAATGGAAATCAGCAGAGGATTGGTGAACTGTCTATAGATAGACCCTTAAGGCCAATATACTCACAGGAGAGTTAAATCAATCTTTTATCACAATAAATGTCAATTCTCTACTTCTTTTTGAGTTTTAAGGCAGATAAATTTATATCGATAAACAGCATAATATTTATACAGTGGTGTGAAAATGTGTTTGCCCCTAAACCTAATAACTGTTTGGGCCACCCTTAGCAGCAACAAATGCAAACAAGCATATTTGATAACTTGCAATGAGTCTGTGACAGCACTGTGGAGCAATTTTGGCCCACTCATCTTTGCAGAATTGTTGTAATTCAACCACATTGGAAGGTTTTCTAGCATAAACAGCTGTTTTAAGGTTATGCCACAGCATCTCAATTGGATTCAGGTCAGGACTTTGACTAGGCCATTTAAAAGTGGACATGCTGTTGTGTTTTAGATCATTGTCCTGCTGCAGAACCCAAGTTCACTTCAGCTTGAGGTCACTAACAGATAGTCGAACATTCTCCTTCAGGATATTTTGGTACACAGCAGAATTCATGGTTCCATTTATCACAACAAGTCTTTCAGGTCATAAAGCAAAACAGGACCAGACCATCACATTACCACAACCACATTTTACTGTTGGTATGATGTTCTTTTTCCTAAATGAGGTGTTACTTTTACACACTTTTATGTCTTGTCTTCTTTCAAAACTGAGATGAGCCTCTATGTGTTTTTTTTTCTTAGCAGTGGTTTCGTCTTGGAACTCATTTTTGCCCTGTCATTTTGCCAATCATTTTTGGCCTGTCTCTTTCTTATGGTGAAGTCATGAACACTCACTTTAACTGAGGCAAGTGAGGCCTGCAGTTCTTTGGATGTTGTTGTGGGGTCTTTTGTGACCTCTTTAATGAGTTGTCGATGCGTTCTTGGGGTAATTTTGGGAGGGTTTTTTTCCCCTTCATTTAAAAACTGCATGTGTACTTGTGTTATCTTTGACTAATGTTTACAATTGTTGATGATCTTAAACAATAAAGTGTGACAAACATGCAAAAATCACTTCATCACACATTAATATTATAAAACTTTTAGTAAAAACAGTTTTTATGCTCTTACTTTGCAAACACAATGCAGATGCAACTTAACTAAATTAAACACTGTCATAAAGAATTTTATACATTTATATGATGAGAATCATATATAAAAACCCTGTACCTCATTATGTGGAAATCACCAATCAAAGATTCATTCATATAAACTCCAATTCTGTCACAATTTGTTTGGCATCTCAACCGATTTGGATTGTCACCTATTTGATTTTCCACAAGTTTGCACAGTTGATCACTACATCCCTAACAATTAAACATATACTATACAATACTTTAAAGCAGCTCTCTGGTGTATTGTTTTACTTGCTGACATCTGACCAAAATAAACTGAACAGAAAACACTGAAGATGACAGAGACACACAGATGATGTAATCACCACAGGCCAATGGTAGTCAGAAGGTGTTTACCAGCCAAAGCTAACTTCATAATTTTTTTTTTTTATGTTAATTTTGGTTTTGCAAGCTGTCCCAATCTCCTGAAACAAACCCCAGACAAACTTCATTTCATTTGAAATGACATCATGTCAATTTGTTCTTGGCTTTCACTTGAAGTAAACCAGATCCATTATGTTTTGTGTGTAGATATATTAGAGTCATTTTAAAAGAATGGGGGAAACAATGTATTCTAGATGAGTCACTGGTTTAAAAAGAAAAAAGGAAACACTTTGAATCAACAGCAGGGGGGATGAGAAAAATCATAATAAAATAAGACAAGACTACAACATAAAGATAAGCTTTAAACAACGTAAATACAATCTATAACAAGAACATCTGGGAACATTTGACTGTGATTGTGAAAAAAAAGAACTCAAATGAAGGCCATGATCTAATATAAAAGGACAGCATGTGTAAGAATAAAGATGATGCTGTCGCTTGTATGTTGTTTATTCTTCCAAACAGACAATTATGTCTTAAAGATAAACAGATCTAAGTTGTTTTAACATACAAGTGAGATCACTGTTTTTCACCGCTTAGACTTGACTAGATCTAAAAGCGTCAGTGTGTCCCAAACACTCTTCTTCCTCACAAGTGAAATATGAAGACGAGTGCCAAGTCTTATATTACTGTATAGTACTGGGGTAAAAAGCCAAGGGATTTGCTTACTTAAGCACTAAAGCATCTGCAATGTCCTTTCCAAAGCAATCACAGGCAGTTGAGGAGACCCTGACAAGTGAAAGAAACATGACTAAATGTGTACATACCACAGCAATGAACAGGAAATGAGTTTAATTTTTCAGTGTGTTTAAATAAAAATCCAGCTCAAATCAAAAGTAATGACTTCAAAAGAAGCAAAAGCTTAGAGACAAGATCCCTTATGTGAGGTCATCGGTAATGCAAAATACTGAATCATATCCCTTTACTACCCTATTAATATTTCTACTGCTCTCCCTCTCCAGTTTGGGGATTTAAGAAAGAAGTTTCTCATGCTTGACACGGCTACAATGATCAAAATATAGTATATAGAATCAAATAAAGTAAATATAGTAATTTTAATCAAAAATATAGCAACATTAAATGTGCATCAATATTTAGTAATACTCTCAAAGCTGCTAAACAGTTGTCCTGCTTAATCTCTTTTATAATTTGGTAGAAACTGTGAGGCATTTTTTTAACAAGATGTTGATGACTATAAAATGCAAATGACCAGCTGATATTTGTTTTTAAGAATGCAAACGTTTTACTGTCACTTTTGACCAACTGAATGTTAAAAAATTAAAAGTAAAGGTCTTTAATGTTCCTCAAAAATTCCATTTCATTTTACTGTGAGGATAAAATGTACAGGAAGCAGTTTGTTCTTTATTGTTATTGTTTAATATCCCCACAGACATTTTGCTTAGTGACTGGCATGGCTGTAAGACTACAAGTTTTACAACCAATTGTAGATGGTGTAACCTTGTCTGAAAAAGGTTATTATTTCATTGGTTTATCACGATTTTGCAAATTATGCAATTCCATTTCTCCTTAATGTTTTAAAAATGTGGCACTGTTTGAGCAACTTTTCTATTCATTTTATTTCAAATGAGTTAAATAAATAAATCCATAAATAACATAAAATTGTATACTGGCAGCAAATTCATAACCAATCCCAACATTAGTTAACACGTAACAGACATTTTGTGTGTGTGTGTGTGTGTGTGTGTGTGTGTGTGTGTGTGTGTGTGTGTGTGTGTGTGTGTGTGTGTGTGTGTGT
>CAIGQW010000532.1:2705395-2734905 GCA_903798125.1 Danio choprae
TAAGCGGATCATTACTTGGATAGTTTTATGTCAGAATAATTTACTTCAGCTGTTACTACAGCACTTCAACGGTTGGTGACTTTTAACACAGGTTCATTTCAAGTATCATATAACTCCTATGGTATATTTAATGCATCAACATTCGTACAGTCTTTATTCGTGTCATATATGTGACAGAAAATATTTCTGAATTAAAAGAACAAATCACATTAAATTTGACACCATCTATATCACTAAAGACATTATATTACAATGTGATGTATTTAAAATATTGTTTAAGATAAACAACTTAAGCAATATTAAAAAAAAAACACAATCTTCTATAAATTCAACTTCAAATGACGATCCCTATCAGGCCTCTGAGGAGCCCTTGAGCTGCACCATCTCAGCCTCTTCCTGAGCTTTAGAAGGGGGAGCTCCTCCATGTTTCCTGTGGAAAACAGCCGCTATCTCCTCGAAAGTCTTCCCTTTTGTTTCAGGTACACGAAAGTAGATAAAAAGGGTGAAACCGAACAGGAGTACGGCAAAAACGATGAAGACATAGCTTCCACAGAGACTCTAAGGAGCAAAGCAAAATGAGAATTAGAGTTATTCTTATCTCTATATAACTTCTCAGATCTCTTTATTTTTTCTGTAAATTGCACATTCTGTGTATTATCTTTTTTGTATTATCTTTATATTTTTCTGTATATTTTTCTATTACCATATTGCTTTACGAATTCATCTAATTACAAGTATGTCTGCACAATGTACTCATATCAATTTCAACATACTTCTCTCACAGCAAAATTGTTTATTAATGAGGTAAAACACACACACACACACACACACACACACACACACACACACACACACAGATTAGCTGATACAGTAACTATACAAGTATTAAGTCACTGCAGCACACATTCCTCAACTGCAATGATATAATATGTTTTTAAACATGGGATTGTGAGATTTCATATGCTGTGAAATATACATCTAGATCTGTTTCCATCGAAAGTCACAAATTTACCCTTAAATGCCTTAAACTGAATGTAGCATAACTAATTTGATAGTAAAGCACTGTTTCTATATCATGTGTTCACTTCTGACTTAACTATTAAAAAAGTTGTATACTTTATGTATACTAACATACTAGTTGTGCATGCATTTAAATCCACTAGATACTAAATTGGCCCATTTTTAATTCTAAAAGTATTATTTTAAGAGTGCTTAGAGAGATTTTATAAGTACTGTAGAGCTTTAAACTACATTGTGAATGTAATGCTACATAATTCACTACAAAAGAACATTATGGTATTTACATGTAAAATACCTGTCCTGAAGCACATTACTAGTAATGTTTAAAAGTACAATTTGAAATAATATACTTTCAGTAAACTACTAGTTTTGTCAATTTTTATACTGCGAGTACACTTGTAAGTTTTCTTTAAGTGAACAAAATATATTTATACTTGTGCACTTATACATAATTATGTTTATATAGCCCATAAATTGTGCACTTTAAGAATACTGCTACTGTATGTTTCTGTTCAGGAAATAATGTAGTCTTTTCAGACATAACGTTAAACTATATGAATAAATATAATAATCTACCCAATCAAAGTAAACTTAAAAGAATAGTTCACCCAAAAATGCATATTCTGTCATCATTTACTCACTTCAAAATATCTTCTTTAGTGTTCAACAGAGACTCATAAAGGTTTATAACCACTTGAGGTTGAGTAAATAGTGAGTAAATTATCCCTTTAATTTGACTTTTTCAGATATATCTTCATCCAAAGTTTGGCACTCAGTATAAAGCAAGTCATTTTACCTGCAATTTTAAATACATTTCTGAGTATATGTAAGTATATTTCTGTACATAAACTTAAAATAAGTATACTAAATCGTTTTTGTGAGGTTAATAAAGGATTGTGTCTCAGAGCAAAAATGACAACCAATATGACACCCAATCTTTGAGATTTTTTTTTTTGTCCCAAAAGGGGTATTAAAATGTATGAATGGAAATATAGCTTATTTTGCTTTTCAAAATAGCTATCATATAAAGCTAATTGTGGCCTTGTTTTCTCTGTATACTTTCAGCTCTGTATTCTGCTTTCAGACCCATTAAGCACAATTGTGAAGATACATGGAAGTCAGTTTACCTCTAAATAAGGGAAAAACATGGCGACAAAGAAATTGCATGTCCAGTTGCAAAACCCAGCTAACGCAATGGCTGCAGGACGTGGGCCTTGACTGAAGATCTCCGCCACAATGAACCATGGGATTGGTCCAGGTCCGATCTCAAAGAAGGACACGAACATGAATATGGCTACCATGCTGAGGTAACTCATCCACGAGTAAGCATCCTGAGAAGCAGAAAGGAGTGAGATAAGAAACAAACACTCACCAGTAGTTCAGTCCAACTTTCTCTAATCTACTTAATGATAATATATCGGTTCAGCATCGACATCACAATGTCATATCACAGGTTGTGCAATGTAGTTGACAACACACAAGAAAACAGGTGTGATTTGTGGAGTCATTGCAAACTTGAACCATAATAATAGAGTGAAAGTTTAGAATTTGCTTTTAGAATTTGTTTTTAAGGCCTGTGGCTGTGTAAGTGTTTAAAGTGTAACTAATTTGAGAACAAGAGATTATAACATTATAGCTTTAGAAAAGATATATATTATTTAGAAAAGACATATATATAATTACATTTATGTATTGTATGCTTGTGATGTAGTTATATTTTATGCAGATGCGCTACCCTACAAAATCCCTCAAATCATTATAAAATAGTGAGTTCTTTCCAAATAGAGCTATGCTGGTAAAACTGTATTCATATCGCAATATAAATCGCATGAATTGCATTTTTTTTTTGCAGTCCTACGATTATGAGTTTTTAAGATTCTGTTTTTCTTTCATATGACAAAAGCAATTCATACTTGAAATGCGAGTCCCACAGTCATGGCCACAGCACAGCAGCACATTCCTCCCAACCCGACCAGTGTGAGGGTTCGTCTGCCCGCTCTGTCCACCATCACCACCTACACATGCAGACACATGAATGAAAGAGGCTGCTCAAGAATGACAGAAATCATGTCTATGGTTTTGTTTTGTATGCTTAAAGACCTAATAAAAGTGCACTTTTGTTTGCTGTATACTGACATCTAGTGGTTGTTGAACCGACTTATGCAATGTTGTAGTGATATATATAAATTTGCATTGTTTAATATAATTTATTTATAAAATATATTTTAGTTATCTAGTGTTTACTTTTTTGATGATAATAATATAATAATAATAATAATTTCCTGTTTCGTTTGTTTTTTTTCCAGCAGATTTGAATATTTTGTGCATATTATAGAATATTTAATTATAACACTAATATTACATTAATATTTATTATTTTATTCACCCATTGTTTAATACTTATACTAGTAATAAAAAAATTAATAATGAAATCTCTCAATAATAATATTAATAATTACTATTTTTATAGAATTTCATTTTGCTTTACTTAACATTTTTTTATATTTGCTAGAATGTTAGCATATAGTATATTTATACAATTGTGGATTGTATTATTGTTTATTATTTCATTATGTATTATTGCCCATTTATTTAATAATCAAACAACTGTTAATCCAAAATATTTAATATATTAACTTATTGTTTAAAAATAAAAATCTACACATGTGTTCCATTTCATTTTTATAAATATTTATTTTAATCAAAAATGTTTATTAATATTATTACAATTCAGCCCCTGGTTACCAAGATAAAATCAATAGTACTTGGCTGGTCATATGACTAACATAGCAGCATTTATGTGGTCTTCCTTCTCATTTATTTTTATTAAACAGTTTTTAATCGAACTTCAGTCTTTATCTCATGTAAATATATATTTTTATATAACATATATTTTAAGAAAAATACTATTTCTTTCTTTCTTTAGGGTTAAAACAAATTGCATGACTTCTTGCATGTTACTTTCACGCACCAGATTGATCAAAACACTTCTGAATGGATTATTTGATTTAGAGCAGCTCTTGACTCATTACTCAGAACTGTTTTTTCTATTGCAGGCTGCCCTTGAACTAACAGAGATAAACACTGCAAATTCCCCACAGCTAACATATGGCTGCTCCCCAGCCCTGTGAAGCTAAGGTGAAGACACACCTCAGATCCAGCGGTTATTAGAGCTTATTATATAATCCGTTCACAAGATTCATGCTGAGGTGTCTCATTGGGGCAGGGTGTGCATGTTATATAGTATGTCACACATGATAATGTCAGCATGCATTTGTATAAATCTACCCTGAATAAAGCCCATACTTTGATCCAGTGCTAATAAATGTGAATCTGCCTTGCAATTTGTTGTCTGAAGAACCGAATTTTGTTGTCTCAACCGAGTTGGAATTATCTACAATGTAAGTCTGGAGTTACTGTCAAAAAGCATTAAGGGAAATAAGAGCCGTGAGGCAGCAAACTCTCTGCTGTTTCCAAGAGACGAGAGCCTGTTTCTCAGCAGCCAGTATTTGTCTTTAAATTAGTGTCTGTTTACCGATACAAGGGTGAAAATGATGTTTATAACTCCCACTCCGATAGTGGCATAGACAGGCTGACCGACCCCCGCCGTCTGGAAGATTGAAGTCGAGTAATAAAAGATCTAAAGGGGAAAAAAAAACACAAAGACAAAATCAAATATTAGTTGTTCATAAAACGGCAATCAAAATGTTTTTTTTACAAGAAAATTTGAGTATAAAGGTTGATTGAGCGTAAAGTAATAGAAGATCTAGAGGGGAAAAAAACAGAAAGACAAGATCAAACATTACTGTTGTCAATAAATGTCACTGAAATTGTATTTTTTTCAATAGAAAATAATATTAGTAAACAAAAAGTCAATTAAATGTTTTTTAATATAATGTGACTATATACTGTAGGTAGATTGAGAAGAGTACTTTAATATCTAGAAAAGATTTATGTCAAGTTAAATGTTTGTTTTTTCAACAGAATTTGAGTATAAAGGTAGAATGAGGTAGAATAGATCTACTAAAAAGTCAATAAAAAGAAAACTTGTAATTAGAATGTGAGTATAAATGGAGCTTGAGCTTAGATTAAGATCTAGAAACAAAAATATCAAAAACAAATCATCAGAATGTGACTATAAAAGTAGACTGCGCATAGAAAATTCCAAACATGTCAAGCAAAGGTTCTTGTTTTTCAACACAATGTGAGTATAAAAGTAGAATGAGCATAAATTATAAAACGAGCTAGACAAAAAAATCTCATTCATTTTGTTTTTCATGAGAATGTGAGTATAAAGGCAGATTGAGCATAGATGAAATACAAATATGTCCACCAAAAGCTTTCTTTTTCCAATATAATATCAGTATGAATGTAGAATTTGCATAAATAATAAAAGATCTATATAAATACAATATATAAGTATTATATAAATATTTTTTCACTAGAATCTGATTGTAATGGTAGATTGAGCATAAATTAATAAAAGATCTAGTAAAACTAAACAATCATATCAAGTGAAATGTTTTTTAGAACGTGAATATCTAGACAAAAAATCAATCACAATGTTTTTTTTACTGGAATATGTGTATAAAGTTAGAATGAGCATACAGCATTGATCCCGGAGAACTGCTGAGAGAAATGCATCATGAGGGCCACAAAGAGCTGCTGGCGGTACATGGAGGAGCGGAGCAGTCTCAGGATGGACATTTTGGCTTCTTTCATGGCCTCCTCCTTCTCTGCCTTCATCTCAGCCATGTCTTTGGAGGTGTCGTAATCTCCCTTTAGCCTCTTCAGACCTAGAAGAAAGACAAAAAAGACGATCAATATTATTTTGTATGATCTTTGTAAATTTTTGGAAAAAAAGGCCTGTTGACACCAGTAAGTGTAATGATACTTATTTATGTAAGAGATAATCTTGGCTTGCAGTGTGCTAATGGACTTTAAATGGACCACTAAAGGCAAAGAACCACTTATGTTTTGGTGAACTTATTTTTTGCCATTGCTACTCAATTCAAAAGTTTACCACAAATTAGATGTATTTTCTCACAGTCTTTTGACAGTATATATCTTGCCCTGATCATTTTCGTTCTTTGACCAATATGTTAATACATGTCGTATATTTATACAATAAAGCATATACAATAGGAAAGGCAGCTTCGTAAATGTAGAAAATACAGTAGATGTGGAGGAGTTAGACTTATTATTATATGTTGGTATTTACTTACAGTACAAAAATTTGATTCTGGCAGATTAGCACAGTTATTATTAGTACCCAGCAGCAGTTATGAGCAGTAGGAAATTGAATTCATTAAGGGAAAAAAAAACGAGACAGACATTCAGGAAATTGCCTGTTTTGAGCAACACAGTTGTAACAGCAGATAGTGGTCTACACTTTGACTTTACTTTGCTTACTTTCACAACTTCCAAAAACATTATTCTTTTCATTTTTACTTCATTCTAAAACTATACACTATAAAAATGCAGAGTTGTCTTAACCCAACGTTGGGTCAAATATGGACAAACTCAACCATTGGCTAAACAGTTTAAGCATAATTAAAATGTAATTAAAAAAGTAACTCACCTAGTTTTTTTGATTGTATTATACTATAATGTTGTGAATTTATACATAACATAACATAACATAACCGTTGTTACAAACATTGTACTAAAACGCTTTCTGTAAATACAAATAACATGTGTAAGTACCAAGAATAAGGAGTGAGAAGGCTTTTGGCACATACTCTTGCAGGCTTCTTCCACTTTTCCGAGTTTGATGTAGAGATATCGAGGGCTCTCTGGACACACCAGCAGCAGCAGACTCTGCAGGATGGCAGGAGCTCCAGAAAGACCCAGCAATACATGCCACATGTTATCATTTCCCAGCAGGAAATCCAGACCAATGACCTGCGGACAACAAGGACACCTGCACACTACTTACAACTTCTAGAGCCGAAAAAGAATTATGAAGACGTTCAAACATAGATGTCTTGGATAAAACAAAATTAAATTTGGGAGTTCTTAGTTGAGAAAATCTAACAGACGTCTAACATTAGTCCGAAACTAGACTAGTCATCAAATAGACAGATTAAACTGACTTCACATGTGTAGTCCTATCTATTTAATGACTAGTCCATTATTTGACTATTATTAGACATCTATTACATATTCACTAATAGCCACTAACAAACCTTAGACATCTATTAGATGTCTGTTAAGACTTATTTTAAACACAAAAAAATGCTTGCTGGGTTCTAACTTGTGAGTACACACATTGACAGTTAGAAAGAGGGACAGAAAGTGTTAATACGTTTTTAAATATGATTATTTCAATTACAAGAGGGCCTCCATTCACTCCCGGAGCTGTGTGTGAGGCATGTTTTACTTTGAATTTATGCACTGTATTTACTGTAACTTCTTTTGAACTGAAGACTGATTAAACACCTGCTGACTGCCATTCTAAAGTGTTTTAATATATCTCCAAATGGATTCATCAGAAAGAAGAAAGTCATACACACCTACTGTAGGATGCCTTTTTGGGTGAACTAACCCTTAAAGGCAGTTCTGAAGGTAAAACTTGTCAAATATGTTATTAATAAAGTGTAAATGCATTGAAAATCTATTGAAATGCATCGATGTTTTAAAGAAATTGTTTCAGGAGATTATTCTGTTATGTAATACAATTAAACATTCAGTTATTATTCAGATATCACTATCACTATGAGCCCTTGTGCATTTTATTTGTGGATTACAGAAGTGGCACTCACTTGACTAATAAGGATGCCAATGACAATAGCCAACTGGTGGAGCGCTCCCATTGCCCCTCTGTACTTCAATGGAGAAATCTCTCCAATGTACAGCGGCACCAGGCCAGATGACAGACCTGCAGCACATATCTCACATTTACCAAACATACGTGTACACAGTCAGATAACTGAAGCATGTGAAACTTTATTTGTTCTTTTAGTTGGAAATCTGATACTCCAAACAAAGCTGCATTAAATATGAACTGTTAAATATGACACTGTTTATTCTTTCTGCATCTACAGGTAGCAACAAGTGGTTAATAGTCTGTATAAGTGCGTAATGAATCAAACATTTAGCTGATTTATTCAAAACAATAATTCATTTAGAAATAATGCACGTGACTGCCTATGAATCAATGTTAATTGTATCAAAATATATATTGATTTATTTGGTCAGGATACGTGTACTGTTGGCATAACAGCTGCCAATGCTATAACTGTCAAAACAGCTGTCAGTACTGTATCTAAAACATAAACTACTCAATATTGTTTTGATCTTGTTGAAGTATGGTATAAAACCTATTTGCCACTCACAGATATTTGAAAGCTTATTCTACTCTTGCGTGTGTGACATTGGTTTTAAATTATTACTAGACCAAAGTCTCTTCAGCTCACTACTGCTATATTTATTTAATTAAAATACAATATAAACAGTAAAACTGAAACATTTATTATATTTTAAAACACCTGTTTTCCATGTGAATACATTTTATTGTGGAATTTATTCCTGTGATGGCAAAACTGACATTTTAGCATCATTTCAGTTTCACGTGAATATTCAGAAATTGTTCTAATATGTTGATTTACAAAAAACAATTGTGCTGCTTCATATTTTTAGTGGAAAACGACATTCATTTCCATTTTAAAAACGCTGTTGTTGATCAAGAACATGTAAAATTGAACAAAAGTGATATTTTTGTAATGTTACAAAATATTTAATTTTAAATAAATGATGCTTTGAACTTTTTAGGTCACTAAAAATGAGCTCTAAAGGATAACGTGACACTGAAGACTGAATGTTGATGAAACTTCATATCTGATTCACAGCACTACCTTTTGTGGGAAAATAAAGGCTAATTTATTTCTTCTTACCACAGTACAATCCCATGATAGCACGTCCTGCTATCACCATGAAGTGAGGTGTGCCCATTTTAGCCAGGCCCATGAGCAGCCCTGCTGTTATGGCCAGGACATTTATAGCCAGCATGCCTTTGATCCTGCAAATCAATATCACACAGACCACAAATGAGTCACATTCGAATGTATCTAAAGCTCAATTCTGTTCAAAGCATAAATGATTACACTCACTTTTATTATTAACATTTAATCTATTTTTCAGTGAATATGGACAATATATACTGGTGCAAGTTTTATTATATTATTTAACGGTTATATTCATTAAAATACAATTACCTAACATGACCTAACAAGTCACCTAACATATTTAGGATTTTTTAAAAATACATTTAAATTTAGATGAGGTGTTGCACAAAAAAATACAATCTACAAATAAAAAGATAATAATAATTTAATGTCACTGTAATTGAGAAGTGGGACAAAACAGGGTGCAAAAATAAAAATGAAGAAAAATATAAGTTTTAAGCTACAGAGCTTTGATACAACCTCCCACAATTTCTCCTTTTAAAAAACAAAACATGTTTTTTATCTTGCCATCACTTACTGTCATCATTATTAGACATTAAATAGTATTTTACACATCCTCATATTAGCAGCCAATTACATTTTCACGTGACCAACAATTATTCGACAAATATAAAATAGCAAAATAAATTATTATCAAAATATTAATCTGACAGTGGTGACAAAAACCTGAATTTGTAGTAATTTTAATTATCAGATTCATTGAATCCATCAATTACTGTATTAAAACAAACACAACAAACAATGAGCATGTTATTGTTTCAAAAGCTTTTTCCCCAAGATTCACACAGGTTTAAGAAAACCTGATGTTGTTGACATATTAGGCATTTCTTTCACAAACATACAGTCTATGGCTGATTGATTACATTTTAATAAATGTCTGACGGTGTTGAGATAAAATATGGACACACCTTTGAAGTCTTATAAAAAATGAATGTGTCATTAAAAAAAACAACCTTACCTTAATATGAGATGTCATTAAATGTTAATTCTGATAAAAACAAACTTTTTTTCATTAATAAAATAATATTTATATCCATTTAATTGCATATGAATGACTGGACCCTTCACTGTTGATGTAATTTAGATGTAGTAGACGATAAGTGCCATATATATATGATATAATGATGGTAAAGTTAAATTGAAGGGGATAGTTGTGTCAATTAAATTACATCATTAACCCATCATAACAATTTACAATTAAAAATATTACATTTTTTTAATACCTAATAGCAGGAGATTGTTATGTAGTATTTAGTATGGCCTCCCTGATTTTTTTCCATTTCATTTTATATTTTCAATTAACATAATCATTGGTGCGTACCATGATCTGAAAGTTATTTAGTTAGATAAGTTCCAGCATTGATTTTTATACAAACTATTTCATTGCATATGCATATGATGAGTGTTTTCCTGAGAATTCAGTTACAGTGTACTCATTTATGGTGGGCACTGTACAGTCTGAAACCATTTATTGCAATTAATTGCCTTCGAGATGTTTCCTATTTTATCTAATGACAAATAATAATTTACAAGTTCACAGATACTCCACCTTCCACGGAAGTCACCAACAAAGCTCACAAGAAAGGAGGACAACATGCCTCCCACGGAGAAGATGGCGACGGACAAAGACCAGTACATGACAACTGACGGATCGGTGGGCTCGTCATGCTCTGTGATGTTTCCCCCTTCACTACGGGCCAGATCTTCATTATAGACACCGAGAGATCTTGCGTAGTGCCGCTCAATGACCTACAACACAGATGACACACTGCTATGACTAAATCACATCCTAATAATGATAGCCAGCAATAGTACCTTAGTTATATAATCTCGAGGAGATAAATGCATATCATTCTGGCTCAGAATGCAGTTGTGAAGGAGTGTGAAGGTTGGAAAGATGGTGTGATGAGTGACCTTCTGTGGGGCATTGATGACGCCCAAGCTGTATCCCATCTGCAGAGAGCCAAGAGCAGCTGTGAACACCGCCAGAGCGAGCGTGCCTGTTAACTGCTGCCAGATACAAAAACACACACATAAAAGCTCATTTACTGTGTCATTGATTTGCTCTTCATATGTTCAGGTTGTTCTACTAAAAATAATAAAAGCCTACAAAATGCATAAATTACAAAGCTCAAGTACATATCTTACTCTTAGTCTGTAATATTGTCAGAACTTTTAATAAGTCTTTAAAGTTGGGTAACACTTTGAAGTAAGGTTAATTTCATCTATATTAGTAAACTACAAAACACGGACCAACAACCAGCTTTTGTTTTAGTTGATGTTACTTTAAACATTTAGCTACAAATGCATTTTGAAAACTGGAAGTTGTAATTGTCAACATTACTTAAGGGATGGTTTACTCAAAACTCACAATTCTGTCAAACTGTAGCCATTAATAGGAAAAGAAAATAGGCTTGTGGATATCAAGGTGTGCTGTTCTAGAGGAAAAAAGAAACTCAAGGTTTGGAAGCATTTAAGGGTGACTAAATTAAACTGTGGTTACATTTTCGATTTTAGGTTACCTATCCATTAGTGAAAAATATAATAAACAATAGCATTTTTATTACTATTAACTAACACCGACAGATTATTCTAGTTAGCAGCTAGTCGTTCAATACATTAACTAATGTAACAAACTTTATTGTTCTCGATAAAAACTGAAAATGTGGCAGTAGCCTAATATGGCCTAATGGAAGCTGGTTCCGCCAAGAATACAACAAAAATAAAAACATTTTACCTCATTGTTATCATTTTTTTTTTGTTATAAGACGTTTATGACAATCTCAGTCGCTAAAATCGCTAAAGAATATCCCATTTCTCCTCTCTTTTTTCCTCAGAACTGCCAAATGTTAAATCCAGGATTGCTTCATACAAACTCAAAGATAAACAGACCTATTAAGGGCCTTAAGGTTGTATACTTGCCTGTAAATGTTACAAACTGTACAAATGTTTCCATTTCACACGTTCATCCTGACAACAAAGTAGTCTCAATTAAAAGGTTTCTATACATTCGGTGGTACACCTATGCGCGCACGCGCGTCAATTAATTGTAGCGGGAAAAAATGCCCTTCAGTCAGTGAAAGCTCAACAAAACTGCATCTAATGGTAAAAGCTTTAAGCTCTACAAATTGCAGTTTTGACACTGTATTTTTATTATTATTGATATGTTGCTAAAACACAAGGACCTGATTTATATTAGGTAAGTGTCATGTACAAAAAAGTAATAATTAATTTGATAAAAACATACAAATGTAGCCTGTTTACAATAGTATTTATAAAAACGTACACATGTAATTACTATGTTTGTCCTTACAATATGCTAATTACCCATACTATCAAACCTCTTTAAGCTATTTATGGTATAATCTTTAACCATATATAATCTTTAACTTCATCCCTCAAAATGTTTTGGGACAATTAGATAGATGGTACATAATATCTTTTTACGAACAGAACATACTAATAGTTTAAGACACATCAAATAAAATAAGATTTTATTTGTTAACATTACTTGACATTATACACTACAGTGTCTTATACACTACAGTGTCTGTCTGTATAACAAAATAAAAAATGTCAGAATTAACCACATTTTAAAAAATATATTCAAGCTCTGAGCAACACTAATCAACAACATGTACCTACAGTAGTATAGGACTAGGATTAACTAATAAATGCATGAAATTACAACAAAAGTTGAAACAAAAAAAATCTGTTAATATGAGTTAATGCATTGTGAACTAACATGAACATGACGATCTTTATTAATGAACATTAACCATGGTTAATCAATGCTGTACTGCTCTTTGATAACATATTAACTAACGACTGTTAGGCAATTGTCCATTTAATGCAATTACAAAATACATTCTAATAAAGTTGTGCTCATTTAATGAACAATCCAATTACTTTTTTATCATTTCATCTAAATTAATAAAAAGATCTGGATTTTATAAGCATTTTACCATTTAAATGAATTACAATTTAGGCACAACAAACATGATCAAATGTATCTGGATTAATACCTTACTCTGCACAATTGTGGAGCTGTAACTTTAAATATTAGAAATGTAGATAAATTGTGCCGACAATACCTCGTCATAAATATGAATATCTCAAATAATACTCATTTAAAAGCCCTGCACACATTATGTAAAAAGAATGATCAATTAACATTATAGCAGGATTATTGTTCATTACAATCACACATGTAAATATACTCTTATGTAAATAAACAGCTCAATGACTAGCACTTTGTAGCATATCCGAAATGTTCAAAGACACCTTTAACCTGCTACATTTCTTATAACATCGGGAAACGAAGGTCTTTAAGGTCTTTGTTACAATTTCTATTTACTTCCTGTAGTAATCACAAAGAATCATTCATAATTAGATGAAACTAATCAATTAAACAGTAAGCGGGCTCCATGCATGAAAATGATTCATTGGATGTACTAAATTTTAAGGTAAGTGGTTGCAAACTATTTATATGGGATAAATTTAAACAAACAAATGAAATGTAGTAATGTTCAACTTAATTTGTTTGTTTAAATTCACCTCATATAAATTGTTATACAACCATTTACCTAAAAAGAAATAAGTAAATCCAATGAGTCTTTTTCAACTGTAAAAAGAACACCTTAAAATAGTGTTATTGAAATAGTTTTCCACAATTTGCATAAGTCATCAATTTTAGATTGTAAACCAAAAGAAATCTACACTCTGGTCAAGTTTGCAGTTTATTATTTTTAGATTTACAATCAACTGGCTGTTTATTTTGACAAATCTCAGCAACGTTAATGATAAACCTTGAATCATGATATAATCAGATGGAATAGCAACCGCAATCACTATCATTCATTCATACCAAAGTAAGCTAAAACGCATATCAATGAGACACTACTTTACATCATTTACATGATCAGCCTACTGCTAATTCAGACTCGAACCAAATAGCAATTCATAATTCATTTCAATGCAAGCAAACAAAATTTACCTTCTCCATTTTGCATTAAAGTGCCAGCAAACGGCGCTCCTGGACATTAATAGTGGCTCCAAGACTCTCTGCCGCTTTCCCAATACTCAGTAAATGATCAATCCTGTCACTGCGAGATCATGCCGAACATGTGTGCTGCGCTCAGACCTTCTGTCCTGCTAATTATGTTTTACCTCTGTTTGTATGGAGCTTCAGGAAAATCATGTTCCTGCAGACTATTATGTACTGCTGTGAAACTGATCGACATGACTTATATCATTTAAACATATTAATGATGGATATATTGAATTGTGTCAGCACTGATTTCTTTTGATCAATGTTAAAAGTTTCTGGTTTTATATGCATGTGCTTGAACACCAAGAGTTAATGTATTATCTATCAGAGCAAAGTTCTCAGCTCAGAGATACCGGAATTTTCACGAGCTCTGCGTAAACAGAGGGAGGGACACCAACACAAGTCAACAAAAAGGTACTTATTCGTTTTATTTTATTTTTTTCTTATCATAAAATAAAATTAAAAACAAACCAAAAAACAACAACAACAATAATTAAAAAAAGGGGAGAAAAAAAGAAAAGGGAGGACATAGTGCTTGTATCACTGTAAAAGAACCGAAAATTTTGTTTACAGCTCCGGAAAGAACAACGGTCATTAAAAACGTATTAAGACAGAAACATTAAGTAACCATTCTTGAGTGTCAAATCATGTAGTCAATTAAAAGAGCACAGTGAGGATCTTCACTGGCTGAACACAGTGTTTCACACAGCATACATACATACATACATCAGCAGGACATTATTGCTAAAAACCTCTCATTCCCTCACCATTAAAATATCTTCTTCTCCTATGTAAGAGATGTGAAAGAAATATAAATATCTATATAGTGTGCAAACATCAAGTGACTTTCAGAACATCTAAAGCGTCCAACTGAGAGCCCAGCAGGCAAACATACAAAAAAAAGAAGCAATAAAAATATAATAATGCTAATAATCTAATGAACAGTACATTATGTTTAATATCTGTAGTAGTTTTGTACCAAGAGGGCGAGAGTTGATCTCTCTTACATTTATAAATCTTGAAATTAGAGTATCATTTTCATTGTAAAGACCCTTTTCCCTTTTTGGAATGTTTTAAGCCGGGGTTAATTCGACTGATTAAACATTGCAAAATACATCAAAAAGTCAAAATCAATGTTCAAATGTCAAAAAAGAGACTTATGGGCTACAAATGATGAGTATTAGATGCAAAAATAGAAAATCGTGTGTTTCTAATGCTTGATTTCACGTGTAAATTTGTGCTCGGCACTAGAATAAAACAAAGTCCTCATCAATTCTCAATCGTCACTGAAATACAGGTGCTTTTATCCGTATTTTTTTTTTTTCAGATATCATGTTGCTCTGACATACACATCCAGTGTCTACAAAACATGCAACCAGTGAAGGGAAGCGTGTGGCTACTGTGGATTTCACTCAGGTAACGTTCATGTTCCTGTTTCAAACATTCCAAAAAAGGGCCAAAGACTAAAAAAAAGAAAAAAGGTTCAAAACATGGTTCGCAACTTAAAAGATCCAACCATAATCAGTTCAGCTCCTCCTTTCCAACCTCAAAGCTAAAAAACAAACTGAACTATACTTCGAAATACAGTACTTTGGATAAATGTACAGTATATGGATCTTGTCGACAATATACAAATGAGCACCAGTGTTTCTTTGTTTCTTTTGAGTATGTCAGAAACCGGACACAAAAATAAAATAAATGGGCATCACGGATACTTGTGTAAGTGGCAGAAACGTTTGCCAATATCATAAAGTGAAACATCAAGAGACTAAAGCTTGGTCTTAGCCTGAGTGCTTTGCTAATGTTTTCCCCGCTTTTTAAATACCGCCCATTTCTTTACAATCATGCAATTGACTAAAAACTCAGCGGGAAACTGAAAGCCAATGGGGTAACTAGGAACTGGAAAGGGAACGGGGAGGATCCTAAAAAGGACAGGCTTTTTTTTTCTTTTCTTTTTTACCAGAGGCCACAAATAAGGTCTAAAACCGAGTTCAAGTTAATTGGTGCCCTCCTTTGGGAGCTGCGCGCCACTGCAGGTGATGTCAGATACTGCACCTCCATGAGCCAGTGCTCTCTGTGTACGGGACAGACCCACGTCTCCGGGTTTGATCCTCCAGAGTCTCTATAATAATTTGTTAATCTTTTTCAGACCAAAGTGTCAATGAACCGTGCGCGCTCACAGATGCAATGCTGATGGGGAGAAAGGCTCCACAGTGTTGGTTGTGCAGGAGCTTCACCAGTTCATCAGAGAGTTCCTGTTCAGAGTCATGAAGAACACTTGACTGCTGCCGCCTGACCGCACTGAGGCGAAGAACACCTGCAGAATTTAAAAAGAAAAATGTAAGGTTGTCAAAAATTTAAAAATAGTTCATTGAATAATTATGGAACAAAATGTGATTTCCTATCATTATGACTCACTGCATGGCAGAGCCTAGAGAATACAGTTGAATGGCTATAAAAGTCAAGATATTAGAGCAAAAACAGCCCTCGTGTGATATTCTCATTCCTCATTTGATGTTGTGTAACTACATCGCATGATACAAATATGAAAAGAATGCTGTAATATCTTGACTTTTATAGCCATTCAGCTGTATGTATACAAATGAGATATTGATTTTACACTATAGATCAGTAAATAAACAGTTAAGACCCGCAGCAGAACTGTTGTTTCTCCGATCGTCACACTGCAGGGTTTCATTTCAAAATAAACGTGCATTTTGGGCAAAACGGGAGAACTAAAGATTCAATGGGTCATTCGTATAAAGAAAAGATTACTGTATGGATACTGAATGAATTAGTTATTTGAACCAATCGAATGTATAAATAACTCAATGGATTACTCATGTGACATTTATCAGCATGTACTGGCAGTTTTAGCTTCTCATTATTGCTTATTATTATTTCTCATTATAAACATATTTCATATTTTCATAGTTAAAAAAAACGTTTTTGGTCGTTTCGAACTACATGTATTTCTTGCTTTTGCAGAACATAACATTTTTAAAACCAGTTTGTAACCAAACAGTTTTTAAAGTTTAGTAAATGGTCTGTAAATAGATCTAAATAGTAATGTAGATGCAACATTTGTAAGAACAAAACGAACAAAACAAAAAAACATGGCTGGCCCCAATATACAGTACTTCAAGTGAAATGGAGTAAGAAACTGGTAACACTTTAGTTTAAGTCACAATTCATGGTATTAACAAACCATTAACTAACACTACTAGCTTAATAATCTACGAATTAGCTGTTTATTAATAGTTAGTAATGTAGAAGTTGGGTTTAGGTTTTTGGTAGGATTAGGGAAGCAGTATAAGATCATACTTGAGGCTTCTTTAATGCAAAATTAATTTCAGTCCATTGATAGAGCAAAAATGGTAACACTTTACGATAAGGTTGTATTAATGTTAATTAATGCATTTACTAACTAGAACGATGAATAATACATTTATTACAGTAATTGTTCATTTTAGTCATGTTAGGTAATGAAAATACAGTTGTTCATTATTAGTTCATATTAACTCACGGTGCATTAACTAATATTAACAAGCACTAATGAAATCTTATTGTAAAGTGCGACTGTAAAAAATCAACTGAAGAACTAATTACTGCAGAAACTGAAGTTGCAAAAGTTGTTAGAGTAAATATAATATTTTCTTTTTAATACTGTAAAGCTGCTTTTATTACAGCAAAATACTGCATAAAAAGCTTTATATACAATCTGAGCTGATTTGACTGAAGGGCAGAAATGCAAACAAATCCACAACGATATGGTTGGATGCTTTCTTAACCTCTATCTACTCACTGCTCTCTCACTTGAAGTACACTGGAGCCTTTGGTGATCGTCTTCAACAACATCAGGCTACTGTATAAGGACTGTGATGAGTCTAACCTTGTCGTTCCTCTCACACAGGAACTTGAGTCTCTGAGCTCTCTTGTGCATGAAAACCCCATCCAGGTGACCAGTTTCCACAGAGCGGATCTCAATGGCTTTCTCTCCCCAGCCCATGATCTGGTTGGAATGGATATAAGCTGCAAAACAGAACATTATATTGAGCTTTCGTGCGTCAAAAACAACAAACCATAACATTATCATTATGATTTTCTGTAAAGCTGCTTAGAAAAGTATATGCTGTTAAAATGAAATCACTACACAGACACACAAACACACATTTGTTTACTGTCTTAAAGAGGATATTACTTAGACTTTTATTGTTTTTATATTAGGTTAATAATGCTCTTTATGGCCTAACCCTACCCCTATACCAAAAACCCTCACAGAAACATGCCAATCATGAGATACTAATAAAAATCAATTTTGGTCTATTTATAAGCATTTTAATTAGCGATGACCTGTGAAATGTCCTCACTATTGGGTTGTTTTCATTTTTCACTATACAAGTGAGAACCTTTTAGGTATATCTATACCTGTACGCAGATGCAAACACGCAAGCATGCACAGACACATCTACAGTTTTCCATAGTTTGTGATTAATATGTGTTTTTGATTTACAATTTTGATGTTGAAAATAAAATAGTCTGAAATGAGAAATTGTCTTGGTTGGTCATATACCGTAAATTACATTGCTAATACCAGGTATAAAATATGGTTTCAAAAACTACAAAAAATCTTAATGAAGTCACTTTGTCAGAAATCAAGGTCTCATGATGAATTTCAAAAGTGTAAATAAACAGAAAACAACCATGAATCACCAGCTACTGTAAATGTACAGATTTTTTCACAGTTTACAAATAAATCTGGGTAAATAAATTGCACACTTTTCTTTCTACAAAAAAACAAACTGTGACCTTCAGAAAGATGTCTTCCATGACATCTTTCATGCACACAATCCATAAACAGTAAGCCAGCATGACGATTAGTGTGTATTGCATAGGAATGGCCCAAAACTGAATAATTCTGTCCGCGAGCAATACTAATAATCATCATTACAGCCTGCCAAACGTGAGGAGCTCTGCCCAAACACTTCCCCCACTGAGATTATTATATATGATAAAGTCTGCCAAAAGCCATAAATCCTCCAGCTCATGCGTTATTCAAAAAGCGCTCTCTCTCACACACACACACACACACACACACAGACACACACACCTACATTCATACTTCTCAAAATTTGAGAGAAGCTGAAGCCAAGTTGGATTGTTTTTGAACTTTGGGTGAACTACTTTTATCTCCTCCCATAAGGCAGAGGATGTGAAGCAGCCCTTTGTTGTTTCAATGCACTTCTGTCGCCGGCAGATCCCTCAAGCCTTGCCCATGTGCTGCTAGCAGAGCAAGCTAACACAAACACACACTGCAATAGAAGCCGATTGGACAACAGTGGCACTGCAACTGTGGATCATGGTGATATCAGTCATTACAGACTCAGCCAATACAGACAATATGCTACATAATCTCTGAAGATAAATAGCTGACTTGATGAATGGCATTCAATAGTCAATATGGCTGTTTTCTCTTTCATATGAGTGAAGGGTACAGAAAAGCACTCCTTGCATCAAATAGATCCACTGTTACATTATACAGCAGATAAAAACAATATTTGAGCTCATTTTTATGTCCAAATCTATAGGCAAAAAGTACCCAGCTGATCTACTTCCTACTACTAAGCATCTCTTTAAAACCTGACCAAAAAGACAGAAGGCTCTCCACAAAATCTGAACCCAAGTGGTCACAAGAGACTCATCTGAATATGTTAATATCTGGTAGACAACTTGGCAGATGGAAGTAGGATGGATGTTATAATAATAAATAAATAATTAAATGTATTATCCCCATTGTTGGTTAATTCTGGAATTCCAGTTCAAAATATGCTAACGATTTAAAAAAAAAAAAAAAAAATGCTTTAAACCAGTAGTTCTCAACCATGTTCCTGGAGGACCACCAGCACTGCACGTTTTGCATGTCTCTTAAATCTCCCACACCCTTTTCAGATCTCTGTAGTCTCTGCTAATAAGCTGATGATCTGAATCAAGTGTGTTTGGTTAAGGAGACAATGGCTGCGACTGAAATTGAATACTTCCATACTATATAGAACGTTAAAAACAGTGTGCGAGCCGGGTAGTATGCTTGAATTCATAGTTGTTTTTTAAAAACCGAATGTGAGAAGTACCCGAATGACCTACTATTTTTGGCGAGATTCTGAAGTATGCATCCAATGAATGCCATAGGCTATCCCATGATGCCGCGCGAGAGAATTGATGAATGGGAGTGAAGCAACACAACTGATGCAGGTAGGTCACGTGATGATGATAAATGGTGGCTGTAGTATGTCCGAGCTCCATTCATACTACTCACATGTCATGTAGAAAAATTCTAATTCATGTAGTACGTACTCGAGTAGCAGGCGATTTCAGACGTAGCCATGAAAAATGTGCAGTGTTGATGGTCCTCCAGGAATATGGTTGAGAACCACTGCTATAAACTACTGCTCATACATGTATAAATATGCACAACTATCAAAAAAAGTTGATTGTGGACTTCAGATGCCATTTATATTTCATTTTCTCCCAGGAAACGCATATTTACAATAATTGTGATAGAAGATGTTTGAATCAAGACTGCAATCTTTAAACGATTAATCATCCAGCTATATAGAACACACTTGTTTTTAATCATTGCAAGTTCCAAAACAAATATAGTACCAACTATGAAATATGCCATTGTGGAAGACTCACCAACAGAGGTGGGCATCTCTCCCCACTGCAAGACAACGTCCTTGGTGATTCTGCCATAGGTATTAACATAAACGCCCTCATCTTCATAACACAGCAACATCTCCATGCCATCAGTCTTCGGAAGCACCACGATGGCATGAGGAGTCACAGTGCTCTGAATCTAAGGCAGAAAGCAGAAAAAAAACAGAAAAAGAGGTTACAGACAGATCAGGCTGCAGTGCTAAAGGAGACCATTAGAGGGCCACATTTTCCATTCATGTTTATTCATGTTTACCAGGAATTTAAGGGAATGTACTGAAGTACACAATTAAAAAAAAAAAAAAAAAAAAAAGAAAATTACAAGTATTTGAATTGGTGCCATATAAGAACTTCTTTTGTTCAATAAATAACATTTTTAATGAAAAGTTCTTAAATAAGGATTTTTTTCTAACCTAAAGAAAATAATACATAATTTAAACAACCTTTTTCAACTTAACAAACATTCATGAGAATGTTCCACAGACATTAAATGTTCATCGTTGAACCGTCAATGCCATTAAAGAACCTTTATTTTAAAATATGTACATAAGACAAAAATGCTTTAAATTGCTCAAATATTTTTGACTTGTATATTTAAGCATATTTCAACTGAAACACATTACTAGAGATAGATAGAATATTATCTCTCATTTCATTAACATCATTACAATTTCAGGCCATTATTTGAACCGTTTCTCCATGAATTGGTCTAAAAATAGCTTCTCCCTTCCTGAAATCGCTTTTCACACTTTCAAGTGCCGTGAAGGGAACATAACATGTGGAGGCACATGTTATTTCACCAAGATTAGACTACAACCCCCAAGAGCAAGACTGCCAAGGGAACATCTGAACCAACTGAGAGGATTTTGCCTGTAACCGGATCCCCTACCCAGACGCACAGCTAAATTGTGTTTTTCCAGATGCCAAACCACAACCTGTTATAGGTGAGATGAAAACAGGTCTAAACAGGTGCATTCATGTTTCATTTTTACTTATTTAATTATTTGTGTTGCACCAGGAATACAAATTAACTGGGGATTGTAGCAAACGTCACAATATTCAACAATAATGCACCACAAATTCAAGACAAATGTCCTTTCAGACTGAGCATAATTAAAGGGAGTGAATATTTAATGCGATGATACTCTTAAATTAAAACAATTAAAATATTCACAATGTATGTACATGATCAATCAATCAAAATGAAAAAAAAAAACGCAAGGTTTAACTTGAAATAAATAGATTTTAGAATAGACAACCGGGTTGATTAAAAAATGTTTTCTGGAGAACATGAGTGTTTTTGTCCATTGATATTTGAGAGTGAATTACTATGGTGAATTGAACAATAAGAATCAATGGTAAGTTAAATGTTTTATTGAAGTTGTAAGCATGATAGATCGTTTGTTTATGCTGTAAAATCAAGAAAAGCATTTAACGAGACCCAAAATTGCATCGTCAGTTAGTGCTTCATATCAATCAGGACTGATTTTGTCTAATTTGTCACTGTCAGCCACTGTAGTAAAGTGTCAATACATGTAAATAGATTTAGATAATTTACTTTATCAAGTGATTTTTATTCATAATATTGTAGCACTTTTCAGTAACAAGCTATTGTTTTTGTTCATTTTATAACATTTACGAACACATCACTTACATGTGACGGTATGTAGATGTCGTAGGGGCTTCCAGAGTCCACATCGATGACGTGAAAGCCCACACTAGAGCCGTAGATGACCTTTAACCTCTGACCCTCTTCTACTGTGAGGTCCACCAGCTGAGGCCTGTGCTGCAGCTCTGTGAACGACTGCCAGACGGAAAGAGATGGATGTCAAGTCTTGAAAATTGACTAAACAGGCAGTTAATGCATGCAAACCTCGAAGGCATTTTTACCCTTTACAAATTATTCTGTCACATGCTGGTTAAATAGGCAGAAAAGCAAGCATGAAAGAAATAAGAGAGAACAACTGAAAGACAAGAAAATATTCTTAGACCACCATACCTTGAAAGCCATGAATTTATGGTATGGCTTGGGGGCCCATGCGTAAATCTCTACCGAGTTCTTCAGCGCGATCACCAGGAATTTGATTCTCTCGTATTTCACTGAAAACAAAGTAAATCGTGCTTTCAGTTACCTGCAGCTCACAGTTGCAGTCTATCTTATTCATAACAAGGAAGCAGACCATATCCCGCTGGCCCTCTCTGTGCAGGGAGAGGTGAAAAGAATGACAATGTACAATGTTTAGTTTCTATTAGCCTACTGTATCATCTCTATTTTAACAGCCTCAGATCGGATAAGGCAGGGGGTTCATATTTTGACCCCTTTATCATAGACATGTACACAAAAAGTAGGCTCACATGGTCTAACAAGCTGCTACTTTTTATATTCATACATAATATTTCAAGTCAAATAATATAAAATGGAATAAACAACTATGCATTACATTTCACCAATACATCAAATGAAAATAAACTAGATACAGACTCACTTTGGTTAATATGCTGCTACTATCAGTGGTGGAAAAAGTACTGAAAAATCCTACTCATTAAAAGTACCATTACTCACTCAAAAATGTAGTGCAAGTAAGGTAAAAGTATCTGTTGTAAATATTACTCAAAGTGTGAGTAAAAAGTAGCTCTTTTAAAAGTACTCATGAGTAGTGAGTATTACACTGTGAAAGGTTGATGCGTTTAAATGCAGTTTGTGCATGTGTGTGAAAACGTAACATTCTGTAGCGCATTTAGTTATTCATTCATTCATTCATTTTCATTTCGGCTTAGTCCCTTTATTAATCTGGGGTCGCCACAGCGGAATGAACCGCCAACTTATCCAGTATATGTTTTACGCACCGGATGCCCTTCCAGCTGCAACCCATCACTGGGAAACATCCATACACTCTCATTCACACACATACACTACGGACAATTTAGCTTACCCAATTCACCTGTACCGCATGTCTTTGGACTTGTGGGGGAAATCGGAGCACCCGGTGGAAACCCACGCCAACACGGGGAGAACATGCAAACTCCACACAGAAATGCCAACTGACCCAGCCGAGGCTTGAACCAGCGACCTTCTTGCTGTGAGGCGATCGTGCTACCCACTGCGCCACAGTGAGGCCCTGCATTTAGTTATTGTTTACGGAAATTCAGTCTTCATACAGTCTCTTTGTCATTATGTGTAATGGTGTTGTGTCTTTTGGACAATTTTAATGCTTCCACACTGTACATGTTTACTGCATTTATAAAGCACCTGTGTCTTGAGGTTGTTAAGTGTGGTTCGATTTTTGTACGCGTGATTTGATTGAATCCCAGGATTAATTATTCTACTTGGCCAATCAAATATAAAAAATATACAAGTAACAAAAAAATAAAGTAGAGACTGCAGATTGAAGGAAAATAGTGGAGTAAAGGTACAGCTGATACAGCACTAAAAATTTACTGAAGTGAAAGTACACATTTAAAAAAATAATTAGTAAAGTACAATTCCTAAGAAAAACTACTCATTTACAGTAATTTAAGTATTTGTAATTTGTTACTTTACACCACCAGCTCTTATACATTGCAGCTAATCTAATTGTCAAATATACTGCTAGCATAACTTGTTTTAATACTAAAAATATGAAATAATATTAATATTGAAATGTTTTAAAAAGTTGGGTCCATTATTTTTTGAGCAACAATATTGACAAGTTAAACAAAGAAAAAAAAAAAAAAAAAAAAAAAAAAAAAAAAAAAAAAAAAAAAAAATCACTCACCACACTAATTATATTTCCTTTATTACTCAACTGAAAACTTTACATAATTCACCCAATTGAGATGTAACTTAATTTATTCAAACATGCTTTGATAATTAACTTACATGCATAAGTGTTTATTGGTACTAAATCCCATTGCCACAGCCTTAGCAGAAATGATTCACATACCAACTTTATAGTGAATGCAGCCTTCCAGTTCCCCAACAGTGATCCAGCCCTGCTTCTTCTCCACCTCTGGGTCATTGTGTAGTATCCGATTTCTCAGCCATGACAAGTAGTACACACGGAGCTTATTTTTCTTTCCTGCAATAAATAATGACGAAACATGTTAATGTCATGAGCTTAAAACAAAATATGTGTATCCCAAAAAGATGCCACCAGGTTCAAAAATTAAGGGGCGGAAGCTCTATGCATAAATGCTTATTTTATGCCATTTCTGGATATTTCCTCAGTAACCCTAAATGCATATTTACCAAAAAATACAAATAAATAAATAAATAAAACAATTACTCACTATTTATTTACACTCAAGTGGTTCCAATAGTTTATAAAGGTTTCTTTTTTCTGTTTAACACAATAGAAGACATTTTGAATAATGTTGGAAAGCGGTAACCCTAAAATCTATAAAAAATACTATAGTAAGTGGCTACAACATTACTCAAAATGTCTTTATTTGCGATCAACAGAAGAAAAAAAACTCAAACAGTTTTGGTGTAATTGAAGGGTGACTCATTGACAGAATTTGAGTATTTTTGGGTGGACTATTCCTTTAATAAATTCGGGACAATAATCTCCTCTAAGTGCAGTAGATGACTCTGAAACATAAACTTGGAAGACCTAACACAGCTCTTTTTGTAACGAGACAAACCTGATATGGTGACCAGGACATTAAGACCCTCCAGCACATCCATCTGTTGGAAGCGTCTGCGAGTGATGAGGTTATAAACCTTGCCCTGACCGCTACGATCTAGCAGCATCAGACCATTCTCAGTACCCACCAAGAGGTTGACACCTAGGCATGAAAAAAAAAAAGTTTACATCAAAGGACACAGACACACAAAAAAAGCCATACAATATCAAACTGATGTACCCCATAGAGCAGCACACAAGATCTCGGAGTTGAAGCGTTTTTTGTATTTGCGGATCTCTGGCGTGTCGCTGTGAGGTCTGATGTTGGTCGGGTTGACGTTCACCACAGAGATCTTGCGGGCCTCATTCAGTTTGGCCTGCTCTTGACGCAACAGCTCATTCGCAAACATAGCTGTAGAGTTCAGAAAACACATTATACAATATGAAGGATGAAGAATTTCATTCATCACTGGATATCTGGACAAGAATCAAACTTGGCAGGAGAAAGCCAAATTATATTGAAATGCTTTTGTGTAATTCAATGCCCAGACTAAAACCCATTTTAAACCCTATTTCATCCCAAATGTAGCACTTTCCATAAATGTTTTTCCTTTTATTGTTGTAGGCGGTGATAAAAAGATGCGTTTTGTGATTTGTATATTTACCGGCCGCTGAGCTCTCATCGTTGTCATCTGTGGGGGAGGTTTGATACACTCGCGGGTCCACAAAAGGAGTGAAAGAAGCTTTCGAACCACCGCCAAGACCAAACTGATAAAACACAACAAATGTACCATATCAGCTCCAGTAAAGTGATTTAATAGCAGGCATTCAGAAAAAAAACAGCCTGGGGCAGAAAAATACAGCAGAGGTGCAAACGCTCGGTTTAGATAATAGATGGGACAGACAAATTGATTTCTATGACTCAGCAGGAAATTTTAGACTTTCACATTCGACCGTGAATCAGTAAATAATGCTTCTGACAGGGTTATGAAAATCTTAACTCTTTCCCTACCAGCATTTTATAAACAGTCGGCACCAGTATTTTTGATTGTATTCACAAAATCTTTGTAGCCTACAGAATATTTTGTTGTTTTAATATGTACAAATTAAGTTGATACACGAAAAGAAAGAACAGAATCAAATTTTGTTTGGTTATTTTTTTAAGACCTGATGTCATGCCAATTTTTATGGCTATAGTCAAGTTCAAAAATCCAGCTTAGCATTTCCAGATGATTAAGATTAACCATTTTCAAAATCCTTAGAATTAAATATGGTTCAGGCAAATCTTTCCCAGAGGTATCAACTGTATATAACAAGAAGTATTATAATCAAACAAATTATGTGTTTAATACGTCACAATACATACGATTGTTTCAATAAAATATCCAAAAACCATGATGATATATATTTATGCTGACTTGTGTACTTATCACAAAAGTTTCGAAGAAAGTTAAAATCCAGAGAAATAAGCAATTTTAGTGACATAAAATGTGTTCTGTATTGCTATGCTAATGATGTCAAACACCCCCAATTTTCAGGTTTGGTTTTATAGAAAACAAGGAAACACCAAATACACTTCAACTTATTGTGCATTTTATTAGACTTTAGCTCATCCATGGACATGAGTTCTGCAGGAGTCACATAGGATGTAATGAAGACGACAACTCCCATGATTCCAAACTCACTTACGACATCATCAAACTACGCCTTTGTTGTGAATGGTTAACAGACCATGGTTAACAGACCACGAGAAAAAACGAGAGAAGAGAACTGCTTAGCGTCGCTAAATCTATGAGATCCCTATTTGTCTAAAATGCTATTTACCTCATCCATAGAGTCCAGGTCCTGGGAATTGAGGCCTGTTGGTGTTCCTGATGGAGAGTGGCTCTGCTGCAGCAGGTCTGGTAGGTTTCCATGGCCTGCAAAGCCATTGCTCTCACCATGGACCAAGCGCTGCCTCTCATTGGTCTACACAGAATAACAAACTCAAGTTGAAACATTTGAGAAGAAAGAGAGAAGACCACACAGCATCTAAAATAGCATCTAATGTGAAATTGGATGGCATCTAACCTCTCGCATTCTCAGTGTACCATCTTTAGACTCATCATTGTAGGAGTCAGTGAGGGAATCATCATGGCTGCTTGTAAATGACTCATTATTTCCTTGAACGGAGGGCCTGAGGGAGACAAATATGAGAAACTTGGGATTTTGCTTATTCGCATCAAAACATTCATCATTTTAGTACTCCTATGTTTATGTTACTAGAATAAAGAATGATGAAAGGGACTAAAACGAAATAGCCACAAAAGCACCTTGGTTAAACGTGGTGCCCAGTCCAAAAGAAAATCATTCTGAGAAATGAGAAAACAAATGTACATGAACTTACATGATCCTGGGTATGTCACTGACAGACACGGTGCCATCGTGTCCCACCGTACCATCCTCATCCTCACTGCTATCAGTGTCCTCACTAGAAGAGGAGTAGTCTGTGAGTTTAAGAGGGGGTCGACTGACCTCATCTATTCGCAGCTCCCTCAGTTCTTTAGCCAGAGCAGTCAGATCCTGAAAACAAGAGAAAGAGATACATATATCTACTGTAACCACAGTGTAGCTTTTACAGCAATATTATTCTGCAATACATTTTTCTTAGCCTTTACCCATTTGACAGATACTCTTATTCAAAGTGACTTCCAACAAATTTATATAAATGTGTTCATACAGTTTGTATGCATGCATGTGCACACATACATATATTGTCCTTGGTTCTTTTGATTGGTTATATTAAATAGAACTGTTCAATATAGGAAATTCCTTTTACAATTTTTACATAAAACTCTCTTACAGCACAGTTTCAAAGCAGCTCTCCCAACACCAGTGATTAAGGTCATTTAAATGTAATGATTGATTCTTACTCAGCAGGTGAATAATCTTTATTAGAGCTTTGTTGAAGCATAAGATGATTTAATCGAAAGTCCAAGACAGGGCTGTAATGGTATAACTATGGGCACGATAAAACAAGTTGAGAAAAATGTCATATACATTCATATATATATATATATATTTACAATGTTATTCAACAAAAAAAAACTCTTAAAAGGGTGGTCAATTAGCTTTTTTCAAAAGCTTTATAACATTTAGTGCCTTGAGTGTAAGAAAGATGCATTACAAATAATTAATTTTTATTATTATTATCATTATTATTGTTCTACGCTGCTGTTTCAGTTTTCCTAAAAACAAAAACTTCCTGGTTCTATGAAGCCCCTCCCTCAGAAACCAACAATGATTGGTCAGCTGGCCCAGTGCGTTCTAATTCTTTCACCACCAGGGGCAGGGCTCATGTGCATTTTAGCACAGAATGCAGAAAGAAGCTCATTGTGGTCTTAACCTGCCATTAGCTGTAGGCCTTAAGAAGCCAGATCTGTCAAAAAAAAGAAAAATCTCTCTTTGCATTGAACCTTGAGTATTGTAATTTTTTCAGATTATGTTTATGCTCAGAAACATTACACACTGACCAAAGATAAAGTGAAATCATAACCAAAAAGAACCCCTTTAAACTGCAATGAGTAGTTTGGCGTTCTTCTGCAAAGGCCATCAGTAATCAGTTTGCGTTTGACCTGTAATCCCAGCTAGGCTCAACATAAAAATGCCCAATCTTGAACTTCAGTTTCTATGGAAACGGCAAGTCTCCAAACAAACAGCTAGGCTTATTTGCACCAGGGCGATCTGAGCCAAGTTTTGGGGAAGGGGAATGACACACCACCACACAGAGTCCATTGACAAATCCAGCATGGTGTGAAAGTTAAGAGGGTGAAAGAGGACAAGCTTTTCTCAAGTCAGCGTTGCTATTGAGATTAGCAGGCTGGAATTCCCACAGTCCTCTGCCAAACAACCTTTAAATTGAGAGCGACTGAGAGAAAGATGGATGGGAATGTTACCAACCCTCTTCAGACCTGATTGAGGTCCAGGTGACAGGACAGATAAAGAACAGAGGAGACACAATGAGAAAACACTGGAGAGGGATGCATAAAGAGAGAGCGCTAGAGCTGGGTAATACAGATTGTTGGTCAGCTAATTATACAGACAGCTTTAGCCCTCTGTTCAAACAATTATCATGGTGCTTTTTTAATGTACTAAGTGTAAGTTTCCTCACAAAAAAAA
>CAIGQW010000532.1:2735305-2747500 GCA_903798125.1 Danio choprae
GACAAAAAAATAATAATAAAAATGTTTAGAGAAAAACCAGGGTAAAAAAAAACAGGTGTGTGTGTGTGTGTGTGTGTGTGTGTGTGTGTGTGTGTGTGTGTGTGTGTGTGTGTGCGCGTGTTTGCGTGAGTGTGTGTGTGTGCGCGTGTTTGCGTGAGTGTGTGTGTGTGTGCGTGAGTGTGTGCGTGTGCGTGAGTGTGTGCATGCTTCAGCCAAGAATGTTCACTTTACATATGACTATTCTAAACCATTAGATCATTCACAAGGTGAAAACTGTAAAATGTAGTGACTGAAACAGTTCTAGACTAAACAACCTTGAGGCACAGATGCTGTTTTACAGTTGGAGGCCAAATTTTTCAAAGTCACATCGACATCCTAAGAGAACTAAAAGCACCTTCAAATAAATGCTTGATAAAAAAGAAAAAAGACAAATAGTAAGAACTGCATATTAGGAAATAAAGAATGGCTAAATAATATTTGAAGGTTATTGAGATGCAACTTACTGCAGGCCGACTGGGTTTGCTCAGCTCTCGGCCTTCCTCCTGAATGGGCTTGGAAGTTTCCTGTAACGCCACTGGAGATCCCTCTGATTTACCAGATCCTGGAGAACACATAAAAGGATGCAACCATATAATTAGCAATGCAGGACGCTTTACTTTTTAATCGAGTTTAGGTCACACAATTCAGCAGTAAGTACAAGAAGGGATTAAACAACATTACACATCCGAAGAGTTATCAACAAAAAAGTTTAAAATGTAAAAAGGTGTGGATGGAAAACATGATTTCAATTGTATGAATCTGTATGTTTTGATACAATACAGTGAAATATCAAGTAGGTTGAGAACAGGTGGTCCTTTTGTGATTTTCAAACACATTCTACCACGAGTGTTTACAATGTGAACAACTCAAATAAATGCGTTTTCTATCACCTCTAGAAGTGGACAAACTCTAACTGCCTTACACCATATTTACACTTACATTTAGTGATAATCTTCTTGTGATTAACAAAAATCAAAAATGCATCTTCAACAACACGAAAAGAGGCCAGAAGGTATTAATCTTAGACTGCAACCTGCTTTACCTACAAAAACAACAACTGGACGGGAATGGAATATCTAAAATCAAGTGCCCAAACAATGTATCCACCATGTCAAACCATATATCCACTTCTCTCTCTCTAGAGGATGACTGTAGTATTGCACATCTGACATGGTAAACAGAGTGAAACGAAAAACAAAAAATAAAGAGCCAGCTCCGTCAGTCCCATAGAGGATGTCAGAGGCATTCTGGGAGGGCGATGTCTGAACCAGTCACTCACAACGTACCATGACCACCTACACACACTTTGATCCAAATGAGCATGTCGGAGCAGTAGTGTAGGCAGTTCTGGCTCATAACAAAAGGTTTGCTCACGGGAACCCAGGTTTGAACCTGGCCGGGATGGTGTCCTGATTCTCTAGCTGCCCCTCTGCCTCTACTGGATGATGGTGTGCAGTGGATAAATCCCTAAATATATAGGACAGAAGGGGCTCTGTTTTTCTGAATTCTCATGTGGTTCAGAGTATAATCATTTTTCAAAAATAATTTAACCCTTATCTAGTACAAACATCTGGATTTGTTTAAAGATTATGCATTATGCATTTCTGTCTGGAGTTTGCATGTTCTCGCCATGTTCGTGTAGGTTTCCTCCGGGTGGTCCGGTTTCCCCCATATTTCCCCCACATTGAATTTGTCAAGCACTGTCTAAACTGTCAAATAGCTGGAGCTTAAATAGCACATTTGTCTAATATCAAACAATCACTTTAACTGAGATGGAAAATTTACTTCAGTTAGAAATTTTGCTATGGTTAAATAAATGTTCAAAACAGATTTTTCAATATAGCAGAGGAGTATATTATAGAGCAATATATTATCAATTTTTTCCATATAGCATTGATATGGCAACTACTGCAGTAAATATGCTTAAGTTTTGCTATGCTAGAATGTGTAGAAATGTTTAAACCACTTCTGTTAACTATCCCCACATTAGTTACGATGCTAAAACTATATGGATATTATGTGTGAAGGGAATTAAAAGATATCCACAATTAGTTATGTAAAACTTTAGGATAAATAAAATGGCAAAAAAAAAAGAGCAATTATTTATTTATTTATTTTTGCCACAAGTGTGTCAAGCAAAAGTGAACATGCCAAGTGAACATCAAATCGAGTATACCTTTAAAAGGCTGTTCTGTCCCAAAAACAGAAACTCAAGGTCAATCTTAACCTAATCCAGAAATCAAAAAGAGGTCCTACTCAAACTACATTCCAAACAAGAGTCCTCTCACCTTTTGGCTGGTTCCTCTCACTGGATCCAGGCTGGGATCCACCCTGAGAGCTGGGTGTGCTGGAGCTGGAGGAGCTGTTGCTGCTGGTTCTCTGCAGGACCACATCCAGAGACAACTCTGTCCTCCTCAGGTCTGGATTACTGGAGAGATGAAGATACAGTAAGCGTTATCAACACAGAGCAGGCCCTCTGGCTTGCGCAGTGACCGGGAGCTGAGCTAACCTGGAGCGGATGAGCTGAGAGGCCGACCGCCCCCCTCCACTGGACTCTCCGTTCCCAGGAGAGTTTTTCCTCGCCAGAGCGGGAGAGATAGAAGTGGTCCTCTGGGGCACCTGGGTAGTACCGCACAACTTTAATCAAACACACAAATGACCAAACGTCAGAGACGAGGGATCATAGCGTGATTACAACAGTTCGATATTTTCACTTCAGGTATTAACCTTTGAACGGAAAAAATAAAAAGTCATTAGTGGTAACATTCTGACCTTGGGAGGAACGGCGTCTTCCCTCAGCCAGGGGGAACTGCGGTCAGGTTTTTCCTCATGGCTGGCCATGCGAGGGGCAGGGGGAGGCATCTCTGAAGTTGGGTCAGAATTCTGTCTAGGCATCTCCGGTCGATTGGACACCAGGTTCTCCTGGAAGGCTGAAACGCCTTTTGCAGACTGATCATGCAAGGACTGCGAGACTGACAGAGAGGAGCTATGGGACCTCACTGGAACCAAATGAGCCATCTAAAAGGAGCAAGAAAGCACTTTGGAGATCAGGATTCTGACACTCTTTTACTAATGCATGTCCATGACCTTTTTAGTCATTTGTGATTGCTTGTGATTTGTGATTGCTGTTTTCTCACTGCTGTCACTATTGTTGTGTGTTTTTGTTTGTGATTAATCAAGCACATATTATATATTAAACTAAACACCCAACAGCATCAACAGTGTCAGAATGCTCTGTAACATTTCAATCACTGCAGCTTCTGCATATGAGCATCTATAGGGGCTTTCGCACCAGGTAGCTACAGGAACTCCGTTAGAGGAACTAGCCACAAAGTTCAATTCCCTGAGAATAAATTTTACCCTGGACCATTTTTCTGGTTGGTCCAAAGTACAACTCTGAAGTGATATAAGCTAAAACCAACATCTGAAAGGTGGAGGATGTCTTTCATTTATTGTTTTTGGTAATGAAAATTACTGTAGATAGTGAAGTCACTGTAGATCCTACTATGCTGTATTAGACTCTATTCTGCAATATAAGCTTTGGTTCCTCCAACGACATTCTTACAATTAAAATGGTGAAAAGGTTTCTCTAGTGCAGAAGCCCCTTACGAGTGTTTTGAGGTCTTTATGTGGACATAATTATGTAGTACTGGTAAATTATGCTTTAAACAACAACAAAAAATGTTACCTGAGGCTCCACAGGGCGATGCATAGGAGGGGTGCGTGCTGGCTGCATTCCCCCACTGCTGAAGGACTCAGAGCGAGGCGGGAGAGAAGGGTCGGAGATACGATTGGCCACTTTATGCTGTAGGGCAGGAGAGCTCTGGCGGTTAAGTTTAGATCGCTCCTCAACCTTTGTGGAGGAAAAAAAAAAAAAAAAAAAGCCAAATAAGAACAGGCCACGCTGATTAACTTAGTCAGCATCAGACAAGCGAGAACCAGCAAGACTTGGAAAACGGTCGAGAAAAGACATGTTTGGGAAACATGGCTTAAGTAAATCAGCAGAAACTATCCCATCATCTAAAGGAGAAAAGCAATCTATTCAGCTAGAAGCTGAATTAGCCGTTGCATGTTGATCAGGTCATTCATACAACAATTGGTTAGAGCAGACCAGCACCTTCTACAAGCAGAGAGATTGAAGACCTTTGGAGATGAAAGGACAGAAAATACTTTAACTAGGTTTAATGGATAAAGAATCTGCTCATGCTAAAGAAAAAGCCAATATATGAGCCACTGCTTGGCAACTTTATGAGAAAGTTCAAGTTCTTTAAGACTGAATTTCTTAAAAAGTCATAAGGTAAACAATAACATTAATGTAGACCCGTATATGTGTTCATGAGATGTGCCATTGCTATCTAAAGAACTGGTAGACTTTCAGTGTCTTACAACCTGATGGCTTTTTCCTTGCACCAACAGATCATTTTAAAGAATTAAACAGACACAGCTCAACCATTTTAGTGTCTCAGAAATGCTAACCCCTACTGGGGAGAAGCTTATGAAATTCAAAAAGAAATGGGTGGTTAGTATGAAGATGGACTTCAGCTTGCTCAAGGATATGAATATAGTTTCTATAGAGTTCTCAGTTCTAGTGAACTTAGGTTAATCAAATGCATTCTAAATAGCAACTAGATCCACTGGTCATTTAAAAAGCATTGAGTATATTGGTTAAGAACATACTTTTGCTTCTAATGTTATCCAAACCAAGCACAATGTGTAACAGACTTTTAGTTTATTCTTTTAGTGAATCACAGCTATTAACATGTACACATAGACATCACCTATATGCTATAAAAATGCAGGTTAATGATGTCTGTATATAATAACTTATATTTGATTGTAACTTTAAATTTATTTGATTGTAATGTAATAATGTGCACCTTTTGTAAAGCTGCTTTGAAACAACAATTATTGTAAAAAGTGCTATACAAATAAACTTGAATTAAATTGATTATTAAAGGCATGCATTTGAGATTAACAAATGGTAGAATTCGACAGGAATGTCCTGTTTCTTGCCACACATTGTGTCTGATTGGGAAATGGTGTAGAAAAACACAACTTGTGGAACAGATTCAGCTTTCCAGGAGTACGTCCAGAAGTCTGAACACTTCCAATAACAAAAAAAAGTTTTCTGACTAAATATTAAACCTTTAGTTTTTAACCTCTCTCAAAAGTTGTCAAATTTTGCTTTGAATTACAGGAGTTCACCCCATGCCACCTTGTGAGAAAAAAAAGAGGAGCTCCATCACCAAAGAGCCCAGAAGCACCCAGCAATGGGCCGGACTGATTGCTACAGCTTACACAAAAAAGAGGTCTTCCAAATGGGACAGTGGGCCATCTGATGAGGCTTAGAATCAGAACCAGGGTTAAACATATGAAAAAGGGGCTTTATGAAAAAGGGGCTTTTATGATGTCAATTATTAGACAGAAATGGGAAAGGCTTAACATATGGATGAACAAGTAGATAACATGTTTGTTAAATGGCCAACTGTATAATTTATGTATGTTTCAGGTTTCAGTAGATAAAAAATTGCATATTGGTGTAACATTTTAATTTGCGGGTTAAATAAATCTTATCAATACTACAATCCAGGATCTGCTATTTACAAACTATTTACAATAAGCGCAGACCACCTTAATTGGCGGGTCTGATTGTCATAAAGTTGGGGGACGATGGGGAGCTTACAGGAGATGAATCAGGACTGATCTGGGAGGAGCGACGGCTACCTGGAGATGGGGATCTAGAGGAGACTGGGCTTCCTCCTCTAGGTGAGCCTCGAGGAGACAGACCCATCCAGCGCAATAAAAAACGGAGTGGACTAGCCATATCCGAATTTTTATATTCCCGATGATGCAAATTTAAAGGGCTGATACGTTCACATGACTTAGCGCGCCAGATGGGTGAATTAAAACGTGATGAAGACAAGTCCAGATTAGAGGAGCACCGATTCATATGAACCGCTTCATCTGAACCAAACGTTTTAAGAGGCACCTCCCACTCCCATTTTGGTACCACAAGGAGGTTCTTGCCTGGGACAGAATTTGAACGCTTCTGTTTGGGCATACCCTCTCTGAGGGAGTACTCTGGGGCAGACTGTGAAAGCATGTCTTCCTCTTCATTTTGAGGGGACAGTTTATTGTCGGATTCTACTTGACATACAGGCATGTTAAGTTTTGGATATAAGAATGGGCCCCTTGGATTTACCAGCTTATGAGGAGAGTGGAAAACGGGTTGGCGAAGTTCCATACTAATATTTTTTCGACTGTCTTTGGGGCCTGGGAAATGAAACTGTGGCTGCTTCAGGTTCAGCATCTGTGGTTTTAAATGCTGCGCGACATGTTCATTAATTGAGGGAAGCAGTTTATTGGTGGCTAAGGGGATCCTTATGGGATGCTGTTGACAGGAGTGAGGTGAGGAATGCTTGCGGTTGCTGGGTAGGATGTGTATCCGGGGCTGTCCATGGACCTGAAACAGTGAGTCAAGAGTTTTTTGTTAAACATAGTAAAGTTGACAAAAAGTAAAAAACACCTGGAAAAAAGACATAATAGATTGTTGCAATTTGCTGTTGCAGAATAACCTTGCAAAGTAGATAGTTTGTAGTAAAACAGAAAAATTTCAAACCCTTTGCCTGAAAAAGAGTCCTATTTTCTTGTTTTTTTGATACATTGTTGAGAATCAACTATTGTGTTAAAGGTGCAATAGTTCCTTAGCTAGCATAATAATCGTCGTTCTTCACTGTACTTTATATCACTATGCTGATAAATCATGCAATGCCATTTATCGGTTTCAATCAGCATGAACCTTTTCATGTATAAAAATAAATAAATAAATAAATAAATCACACTGATACTGATACAGACAATATGCCCAAGAAATCTGTCTGATGTTCAATAAAAATTGGCAAAATACACTGATATCCACCATACATACAGTACATGAAACACTATACGAATTCTTTTAGTCTTCCATGACCAGTCTTTGTGCTTTTTAATCTGTGAAATTTAGATATGCAATTACAATTTTGATCAATGACCTGTCTTGCATTATGCACTTATCCTGGTAAACAAAAACAATAGATTTCTCTGAATGACGACCCAAAGTAAGTGACTCAATTATATCATATTATAATATTAAATACTGTTTCCTTTAGATATACAGCACACAATGTTCTAAACAGGCCAGTGTAATATGCTCCATTATCCATATCCATTTTGCTTATGCGCTAAGATGAAACAACAGTTAATATGTATGGTTTCATTATGCTGAACCAGCATCAGTGTTGTTAAACTTGCAGTAAACATTTCCAGGCTTGTGACCCTGAAAGATGTGCTGGAAAACATTTCTGCAGCAACACACAGCATCCTAACCAGACGCAATGCGTCTCAATTGACAAGCAATTTGTCTGCCAGCACAGAACGTAAAAAAGTGTGTCAAGTCCATCAGAAGATATTAAATATTTAATGTGCACCAATGAAGAGCAGGATTTTGGACCAGGCAGTGAGTGCAGCTCCATGGAGTTGTAGCTTGTTGTTCACAGCCAGTCAGAAAGTCATATTTGCATGCAAGAACTTGTCACTTCATCCCTGGAATAAAGTCACACTGTAATTCTGAAAAAAAGAAGACAAATTCAATCTAATTTCAGAACTGCTCACCTTCTTGGCCCACGCTGGTTTGTCGCTGGGGTTGACGGCATCTTTGTAGTGGTAAAGTTGCTTCTTCTCTTCAGGTCTGGAGTCTTGTTGTTGCTGCTGTTGTTGCTGTTGGAGAGAGACGAGGTAAGCTCTTTCTTGCTGGAGCTGCCTCTGCAATCTATCCGCCTGTCTTTGCTCCTCCACCTGTTTACGTTTATACTCCTAATGACACACAAAAAGATGGCATGAACAAGATGTTAATAACTGTTCTGAGATCTCACACAAGGGACAAGCAATGAAGGATTCAAACACACTTCCCCACAAAGCACAAAAACCCTACATAAACGCACAAACATGCACAAAACATGCACATGCTGGATCATTATGGAGTATTTGTAGCTTAAAACAAACAGGAGCACAAAAACAACCCGATGTACCATAATTTAAAGCCAAGCATATGATTTGCCTTAATGGTAGCGAAATGGGATGGTACTGTAATCCAGATGAAACATGCCTCTTTAAAAAGTTATCAAGTCTTCATCACAGTTTTTCACTCCCTGGTGGCTTCAATAAGGTCTTTCTGCCCTCCTCTATACTTTAAAACTCTTAAGAGAGCAGAAAACACAAGGGAACACCTTCCACAATCTGCACCTCTCCCATTTTCTCTAAAAAAGCACCAAAGCATGCAGGGATTTCACAGGAACAAATCTATTCATTTGGTACTGATAAAAAAAAGTGTTCTGCTTTCACCTGCCTGTCAACTTGATCATTACAGTAAGCCATGCACAGATTTTTATTTTGTGGTCCATATTGGTGGGACAGTGTATCTACACTGAATTAATGTGTGTTGATCCTTCATTATAATGAACATGCATTATGTATCATACATAAATACTAGAGTTTATCTCTACAGATTTGAATCAAGTTACATTCTGTACTGTCATAAAATCCTGCACAAACAATGGCACAGTTAGGTTTGAGCCATGCTCCAATATAACATATCTCTTAATCCTTGATCGGCCCATCATGTTTGTTCTTATAAAAGCTGATATTTCTCACATATCACAGCTACATGAAAAACAACTGCAATACATTAATGAAGTATAAAAACATAATTATGATTCTGTAACAAGCAAATGAGGTCTAAAGGTCAACAGAGAGATGTAATAAGGGTCAGTGCAGCAGCGGAGATGCAGGACAGGGATTGGGGGAGGGGGGTGCACAACATGATGAATGTCTTCTCTCTGTTACCAGTAGGAGCGCCTGCTCTTGCAAGAGCTGTTGTTGTAGGATCTCGAGCTGTCTCTGTTCCTCCTCCAACTGACGACGGATATACTCCTACAGACCAGCCGCGACGCAAAAGACAGGAAAAACACAGAAAAGCGAGTTGATCACCGTTTCTACAAGATTCAGAGTGAATGTGTGACAGGAGAACATCACAGAAAATGGAGTGTGAGACTGACACATTAGAATGACAGAATGATTGTTTGCACAACAGAGACAGAAAGACAACACCACAGACTGAGCGATAGTTTGTTAGCTAGATAAAACCATAGATAGCAGATAGACAGGAAGTAGAAAGTTTGGTCACACTTAATTTTAAGGGACAACTCATGCTATTACAAACCTACTAGCCAAACAAACCTAATAAACGTTTAATTTGCTGCTTAATCATAGTTAGTAACGTAGTAGTTGGCTTTAGGTGTTGGGTAGGATTAGGGATGTAAAATAAGATCAAACTTTATAAGTACAAATGAACAGTTAATATCCTAATAACCGGCAAGTAATAAGTCAGTAGTCAATAGTGGGAATTGTTACTTAAACTTATTTGATCTTCGCCTAATGCAGAAATGCATGAGTATGTATTGATTGTCCTATACATCTGGTGTAGATAGCATTTTAAAAAGTGAGATAAAAGTCTTTGAATTGTAGATATAATTACAGCAACAGCTACTTAGTTAGAACTATAGATCAAAGATTGATCGATCAATCAATAGATCAAATGGCAGACCCAAAAAGACAATACCTTGACAGCTAGAACAACAGATGGGTTTTAAGAAAAAAACACTTATTGAAAATGATAGATAGCAAAAAAAACAAAACAAAAAAAAACATCTACAGCTAGATTGACAGTTAGATAGCTAGTTAAAAAGAACTATAACTAATTAGAAAACAACAGTTAGCAAGCTAGATCCATAAATAGAATGACAGCTAGCTAACTTTACTACAAATACATAGGTTAAATGATTATTTCACCCAGAAATTTAAACCACGCTATTTTAATTACTCACCCTCATGTTGTGCCAATTTCCTGAAACCTTCATCGTTTAACCTTCAAACGTTCATCTTTGTAACACAAGTTAAGATATTTTAGATTAAGTACAAGAGCTCTCTCATCCTCCATAGACAAGTCCAGAACAGAAACAAAAACATTGTCCAAACATTTCATGTCACTTCAAAGCTCCATAAAAAGTGTTGTGTGGCAAAACACATTTTTTGCTTTTGCTGAAAACCTGTTTTTGAAATCACACGGAATGTTTTGACAATGCTTTAGGCTCCTTTTCTGGATTTCTCAGGACCATTGCTGTCTATGGAGGATGAGAGAGTTCTCATATTTCACCTGAAACATTTTCATGTGTTCCAAAGATGAACGAAGGTCTCAGGGGTTTGTAACAGCATGAGGGTGTGTCATGGTAATGGTTTAACACTAACCATTTTTTAAAATTAAAACCATGGTTAATTTAACAAAGAGATAGGTATAAGAATAGTCAGTATGTCAGCTAGAATTGAAGCTAGCTAGACAGAATAATAATAGACAAAAAGGCTCTTATCTAGAGAAGAGGTGGAGGTGTAAAAACAGATAGAAAAATACGAAGTGAAAAACCAGGTACACTATTTGAAGAAGTGGCGTAGACCTGTTGAATGCGTGGGAGATGAGAGAAAGAACAGAGCCGATAGTGCGATGAGCAAAGAGAAGGTGTGAACGTGTGGAGAGAAAAGGAGAGAGCACAGTGGGAGTTTGTACATCAGCACACCTGAAACAGCGCGAATGGAAGAACAAAAATAGTTGGGAGAGGATATTGATAGTGCGAGCGGGAGACGGGAGTGTAATCGCTGCATCCTCAAGAGTGACTGCGAGACTATGATGATGGAAAAACCTTTTCAGCGCAAGGGTCAGAGCTCTGGAAAACAGCAGCCATTAACCGAGCCATCCTTGGAAATGTAGCGACGGCTCTGAGAGGTAATTAACCTCACCCACACCAATGAAAGAACTAAAGCAAGAAAGAAAGGCGCAGATATTCTCATCTATTTATCAAGTCAGTGACTCAGCTATCCCATTCATACATCATGGGATGTGAGGGGGAATAGTTCAAGGTCGCGCGCACACACATACTTGTGCACACACACACTCTCTCCAGTTAGATGGTCAATCATCCGGGAGCAGATAAAGAGAAAAGCAGCAGCGCAATGCGCTCATTTCCCGTGTCTTATCTGGCTCTCCACAGAACCTTTTTCGTTATGGAGCCATTCACAGGGCTACTTTAACAACAATTAAGTTTCATTAATTGAGTGTGCAGTTGGTTTGGCGCTGTAAGTGTGTGTAGCTGGTCTAGGGCTCTGTGTGTGTGTGTGTGTGTGTGTGTGTGACAAATCAGGACACGTGAATAATGGCATGGGTTTTACACATGTATTTCAAGGAGATGGTGAATTACGAGGACATTGCTGATGTCCCAAATTCTCAAAAAGCTTAGAGATCATACAGAGTTTTTTTTCCAGAAACTGAAACTGCACTCAGTTTCCTGTGAGGGTTGGATTTAAGGGATAGTTCAATAGAATATACACTTCATACAGTATAAAAACAATGGAAACCTATGGAATGTCTCCACAGTTCATAAAAACGAACCTATGTGTGTTTTTGTGTGTGTACATACCTGCTCTCTTTCAGCCTGTCTCCTCTCCTCCTCTCGCCGGTGCTCCTCATAGCGATGTCTCTGCTCCTGCTGTTTTCTCGCTTCACGTTCCCGCCGCTGTTGCTGTGACACACAAATTTATGCAGATAAAGAACCTGTTGTGACTCAACAGTGTAGTAGCTGAAAAATAAGCACTTCCTTTCCATTTCCTCTGCCTCAATGTGTGGGTTTTTTTTTTAAACAGATACTGCTAATGGGATATAAAATGAACAACTCTGCCAGAGCAACTGACGGGCTCCATTATCACATTGCAACAAAATTTTAAGTCTCGTATTTTTTTTTGTCTGTGTGTGCTTTTTACCTGAAATTTTATTTTTTAGAAACACAAAAGAAAAAGAAAAAAAATTCTCAAAAAAAGATATTTTGAAGAAAGTTGAAAACCTGCAAGCATCGCCTTCCTTAGTATTTTTGTTTGTATCATAGTATGTAAATGGTTACAGGTTTTCACATTTCTTTAAAAAATATCTTTTGTGTTCAACAGAATAAACTCAGAAAGGTTTGGAATCACTGGTTTGGAGTAAATGAGTGAGTAAATAGTGAAAATAATTTTTTTGGG
>CAIGQW010000532.1:2757511-2836109 GCA_903798125.1 Danio choprae
ATATATATATACACTGTATATATCTATATAGCTTCAATTTGATTAGATTAAATTTTATATTGATTAATTATCAATACATCATTTTCTCATTTTTGAGAACCTTTCGATAAAAGTCACAATTTCAGGGATTTCAATCACCCCGTGTTAATGCATAATTTGCAGTATCGCATGAGATACAAGCAATGAAAATGTCAAATAAAAAGTAATTTTATTAGCAAAAAAAACTTTACACTTGCTTGAGGTGGTTTTGGAGTCTGACTTTAAACTCAGATGCAGCAAACATTACACCCATGTGGCTAATCAGCTATCTTCGTTATGTTTGCCTTGTTTACTGCTAGTTACTAGGTTACCAATAGTACAGTCACCTGCTCTAAAAACAGAATAAAAGTGCACCTAATTCACGTGTGAGATTATTATTATTATTATTATTTACAAACCGTGAAAAGATTTGATTTGCATTAGTATGGAAACCAAACTAATGATTATTTAAAAAAAACAAAAACAAAAAATCATTATGTCATCATTATAATTATGTCACTGTGCTCACAAAGTAATGTTTAGAGTCCACTATCAGTCATGGTATTTAGTGCCTTTATTACGAAATAAATATATATATTTTTTGTGACTTTGTAATTTTTTTTCTGCAAACGTTTACCAGGTGCTTGTATAAAATGAAAAAGCGAAAGGGTGATAATGACTTCTGTGCTGAAAAGCACCAAAATAAGTGTCAAAAGCATGAAGTTGCACAGCGACACCTAGAGTACAGGTGTATTTCTGTTTTTTATTAAGCACCATCAAATGTCAGGGAGTGATTTTGAACATTCACTTAGCTCATCAAAACCCTTAGAAAACATAGAATGTCGGAAAATGTCTTAAAATAGGCACAAGTGTAATATAGCCGGTGTGCACAAGGCTATAAAATGCAAAACGGAAACACGAAGAAACGCAAAATAGAAGATCAGATTGAGTGTCATAGTGGGCATGCCTGCCAAAAATGCAATGTTGGTCAGCACCACTTCTAATGAATGAATAATTTGCTATAGATTATCAACTGTTTCTCTCTGTTTACTGTTTTATTTACTTATTTTTTACACATTCAGTGTGGAAGAGCTGTAAAGGGAGAGTTCTTCAAAAACTGAAAATTCTGTCATCATTTACTCACTCTTTACTCTTTTCAAACCTGTTTGAGTTTCTTTCTTGTTTTATAAGACCATAAGATATTTTGAAAAATGCTGGAAACCTGCACCCACAGACGTCCATAGTATTTGTTTTTCCTACAAGTCAATTGTTAAATTTTTTTTAGCTTTCTTCAAAATACCACTTGGGGGTAAGTAAACGTTCTCTTTTGGGTCAACTATGTCTTTAACCGTTACAAACCGTTCTAAATGACAAAAAAAAAACAACAACACTATTTACACCTCATAAACGATAGCTATTTTTCTGAAATGAGACATCCTTGATGGCACATGTGGTCGAAATGCAATAGAGCAGTCTCTGGAATGAGCCAAAGCTACATTGTGCTAAAGGGCGAAGGGCTACATTACACAGTTCAGGCTTGTGCCGCACATGCTGTTAAAACAGAAGACTTCCTATGAAGTAATGTATGACATAAGAAGCTAATTTACCAAGACACGCTAAAATAAAAAATGGAAAACATTTATGGGATGAATCAAATAAGTGGGACATGTGAATGTCTGTGCTTTCAGGTAACTGGCCTCTCTTCACACTGAACACAGAGATATAATAAGATACAAAAAAACAAATGTACTCAGGGCAGATGGGGAGGGGGTTTCATGTTTTGAAAAACTGCTTTTACAAACACAAACCTTCAGTAATGAGCCTTGAGCATATTTATGAAATCTGCTGGAGTAACTGCACTGTCAACTGAAGGATGATAAATTTTTTACCCCACACTGGCTAATTGATTTACCTCTGATCCAGCCTACTTTGTCTTACAGTCAATGCTGATTTCCTCATAAAAGGGGGTGTCGCTAAAGGACAAGAGTGCATTAGTATTTCTGGGCTGTTCTGTGCTGTTCTCCCTTCCATTTCTTTGCTTTGAAAGCCTCTCTGCGCAGTCACAGAGAGGACTGTCAATGCTATGTAAAGTTATTTGAGCCTGAGGGCCGCGAGCTCACCTAGTTTGACCTCAGCGTTCTCTGTTAGCAGCACGTTCTGGCCTTTGATGTCTCTGTGGATGACTTTGTGTTGGTGGAGATGAGTGAGCCCCTGGCAGAGAGAGAGATCAAGAATTAGCAGAGATATAGGACAAGTGAATGGCAGAAGCATTCATTCAGAAACTAGGCACCATTAAATAATTTTCTAATTTAATCTTTAAAACCTACTTTAGCCTTTATGTCATTAGGTATGGCATAAAAACTGTTAACAAAAGCAAAAGCTGTGTCGCTGTTTACTATATTCTTTAATCATCCTCAAGTAGTTTCAAAACAGCGTTTTTTTTTTTTTTTGTGGAAAAGACACAAACAAAAAAAGATTTATGCACTACATTTAAAGTCCTCCAAATATATATATATATATAATTAAATATACAAATAATTAAGTACAAATAAATAAATAAATAAATACATTTATTAATTTATTTATTAATTTATAAATGTATGAATTGATTTATTAACTGATTAATTAATTAATTGATTAATTAATTTATTTTTCTAGAACACTAAATCTTATTATAATGACTTCTGGAGAATCATATGAAACTAGACTTGCAAAATTATGCTGAAAATTCAGTTGTCATCACAGGAACACATTTTTATATTTTAAATCATTAGCTTGTCTATATAGTGGATTAGGTGGAATATCCGTTAGCAAAACAGGATGATAATCTCAGGCAACGAAGTTGGTTTGGACCATTAAACCACCATAAACATCAAACATGTTGCTAATGCTAGTCCGGATGCCTAGAACTTGCTGCTTGAATGCATCTTAAAGTGATCTTTCCAGCAGTGAATAAAGCACAGTGAGCTGACTGATTACCCTGAGGATCTCCCTGCTAATGTAGGCAGTCCAGTCTTCTTTCAGTGAGTTTCCTTTGGTGTTCTTGATCAGGTCTGTCACTGAGCCTGCTCCACAAAACTCCATCACAAGCTGTAGGGAAGAGAAGACAACACAACATCACCTAATGCAAATAATAAGCAACCATCTGTCTATAACAAATTCCCATTAGGACTCCAATCATTTAAAAAGAGAGATATATGGCTTTTAATTAATGCCTCATAGCTTTAGGATGATACATACAGTATGTTACTGTACTGTCAGGTTGTGTAAACAGTTGCCCAACCCCCCAAAAAAAGAAAATTACACATTGAGTCCTTTGCTACAGGGTTAAACACTGTCATCTTTAAGATATGCAAGCCCTTGAAGAAACAAGGATTTTATGATGTATATTTTGCAATATAATTGACCAATCATCCAAATCAAGTATGTATTTTGGGATAAACTTGTCATGGTATTTTTATCAGATGAGGATTTTCAAAGAGTTCAAAATCTGTAAAACTTTTTAAACAGAACAAAGAAATCCTCCACCATTTCAAACATTTCCAATGCCTTCAACTGTAACGGGCAACATCTGGAATACAACAAGAAAAATAGAAGAAAGAAAGAAAAAAAAAAGGTATACTTGAGCATTCTGTCTTGAATGAACTATTGAACATCTCTTAGCCCCCTGAACCTCGTATTTGTTCAGTTGTCCCATTTAATCTTATTTATTTTGCCCCCTGCCTGCCATCTCCTTATTAAAAATATATTAGAACAACCCACTCAAATTGCAAACAATCACAAACAAAAACCCAAACAAACAGGGGCCGCCTGCTTTAATCAGTCTGTTACTTTTTCATGGGATTACACCCCATTGAGCACTGGGTAGATTTTTATCATTACAATAAACCAGAGAGAGGAAAGTCCCTCGGATCATTAAAAAACATGATAAATATTGCAGCATTCAACACAAACAGCCAAGTAGGGACTAGGAATGCACATTTCGGTTACTTTTGCCAACCGACAACCACCGCTCATGAACCGAATATTAACCGTTAACTATAGTCAGATTAATAATAAATGATTATTTAATTTAAAAAATAAAATTGACGTGTCTATTTTGTGTGACACATTTAAATATTGCATTTTAAAATACTGATTTATTTTAACATGCAATATTTAACGGGTCACACTTAATAGACACGTCAATTAGCAGCATACAGAACATAACAGAGCATCTTCACGCACCTGCAGTATTTCCAACAGCATAGAAAAAAAGAATAAACTAAATAAAAAGAATAAAATAAATAGGCCTGCCCTAGATATTTTTCACTTAAATGAAAATCCGTCAAATAAAAATAAATAAAATTATATTCCGTCAAATAAAAATAGCAGGCTACCTCAAATCGATTGCTCCACGGAAAATATGCATTTAATTAATTCTCTGCTGTTATTATTATATCACACAACCTTTGTTAACATTTTTAATATAAGTCATTAGTTTAAAGATTATGTCTTATGATTATGACTTCCTCTGTCTCACTCGCGGTTCATGTGCGCGCGCTGCGTGTGATGAAACATAATGCCAATGAACCTTAAAGCCTGGTTTATACTCGATGCGTCCGCTAGTGTGTCCGCTAGTAATCACCACGGTGGTTGCGGAAGTTCGCTTTGGGTGCGCGCGACATTATTCCGGCTGGCGGAGCGCACGATTTTTTTGAGACTCGAGCGAACAGTTCGTGCGGCGCCGCGTTTCATTTGAGTTTAATATGAATCACTTTGAAGAGATTTTGTCTGAAACAGTATGACTGCACAGATATATTTATGATCCGTCCATGCGTGACCATATATAACTCGATGACCAATAATTCTTGCCTAGAAATTGCAATAGCCGTGGGAAAGGAAGAAAGTTTTTGTTCAAAGGTTTGAAAAAACTTGAGGTATAAGTTTGTTAAAGCCAAAAGAGGCCATGGCAAAAGTGGAGACCCAGGTACACAATTACAGAAATATATTTATATTACAATTTTGAATGTAACAATTTTGTATTGAATAATTTTGTATTTACAATTTTGTATTGAATAGTTACAAAACTATAATTAAGGAACAAATTATTTCTTATTATTTCTTATTATACAAATTATTGCGCGGTGTGTCTTTTTATGTCACTAGGAAACGACTGAATCAGCTGACCTGTATTGTGCGCGAGTGTTGCTGTCAATGTTGTTATAATTGTAATATTTAATAACATTGTGACATTCAAGATTTGTAAAGTCATACAGCTCTGGATAACTTGAAACAGCGACCACTAGTCTCTCCTCCATCATTAAAAGTTCTCCGTAGTCGTCTTGACAACAGAAACCCTGCCTCTGCTTCCATTTGATTGAAGAATGAAAAAGACGCGACTGACGTAACGTGCTTTTTCCGCTCAGGGTTGACTTTTAACTGCCAGCACACAGCGCTCAACAGCAAAAACGCGAGGCATGCAGGGCGCATAAGCATTTAAAAGATGCCCCTCTCAACGCAAAAAAGCTTTGCCCCTTATGCAGCCAAACTTTAAAAATATATAAAATATTTTTTTAATAGTTTAAACTGATACCATTAATCGGTTAACGGTTAATCGGTTATTTTGAGCATCCCTAGTAGGGACACTCAAATGGAGGACAGATCTGTTCATTAATATGCATGTGAATGTTGGGATAAATGTAGCAGACGAGAGGAAAGGCCTGTCACTATCGTCATGCGCTGAAGATCTGATCCGCTCCTCTCCCACTGGTCCGTGTCTTCCAGACCCAGGACCTGCAGCGTTTAAAATGCTGCATCACTCAGGTTTAATTGGACCTGACTTGGCTGCAAGAACGAAACTTGCTAGCAAGCGCAGGAGATCAGCTGGGACTTCCACTGTAATACCTGACGTGAATATCATTCTAGAAGTGATCGCTTTTCTTTAAAGCATCTCATCGAAAGTAAAAAGAAAAAAACTGAACAGAACACATGCAACAAAACAGTTGGGGTACAAACAGAACTAAACCAAACGTTAAAAAAATTTAAAACATAAAAAAAGGGTTTTATAAAAAGTAAAAAAATATTTTAAAAAAGTACTGAACTGAACAGAGCACATAGAACAAAACAGTTGTGGCAGAAAAGAACAAACGCAAAACAAATAAAAAGAACAAATAGAGAACAGAACAAACAAAAAGTAAAACAAAACAAAACAATACAAAAACATGAAACAAGACCTTTCCATAGGCAGCAAAGACTTTCTTATAAACAATCCATGTTTCTGGGAGAACACTGTGCAATTCTGAGTGTTCACACAGGTGAGTGAACTGAACAAACCACCTGTAGGAACCTTTTGTTTTCCGCTCCATATGCACCAGACACTTTCTTATAAACACTCTGATGCAAGAAGCTAATTAAACCGAAATTGCTAAACTCACTTAAACATGGAATGTATATATTGCTGCTCTCTGGTGATATGAAGTGCTTCAATAATCCTCAATTTTAAGATGCTTTTGATAAAGGCATCTGCTAAATAAATTAATTTAAATATAGAACTATCTAAAGAACTTTTAAAACAACAGGAACAAAATACTAAAAAACAAAACCACTAAATGTGAATAATAACACAAAGTAGGGCTGCATGATATCAGAAAACATTGCAATATTTTGTTATTCTATCGCATATCAATATCTCTATTCATAAAGAATTTATAATTTTAGATAGACTGGGATTATTCTGCAGGGGATCGCATCTGCATAAATTATAAGAAACAATATAAGCAGATATAAATGCAATAAAGAAATGTATACAAATAAAATGAACATGTTTTATTGATTTCTGAGGAGTCTACTCACAGTACAAATTCAACACTGTATCCTGTGATGTAACTATTGCGCATAAACACATTGCGATATCTATGCTGAAATGATACATTGAGCACCCCTAACAGAAAAATAAATTATTTTTATAATTTTGTTTTCATTTAATATTTATTTGATAAGCGCTGCCCTAAGTCATAATGCAACATTAGTAACACTTTACCATGAAAAGCATGGAAAACTCTTTGTTGAAATAGACATATTAAAGAAATTGAGTTTACATATATAGTATAGCTTGAGGCTTTCTATAAAATCTGAAAATTGTGTTATGAAGCAGAGACTTTTACACCTCAGAATAACGATGAGATGAAGAGAAAAAACACAAGGACACAATGACACTTCAAGCTTTAACTCAGGCGACTGTCACACAAAGTTTGCTCTTCTGAAATGTCCCTGAAAAATTAACTGATGTAAAAGTTTGCCTCTTTTCTTCAGCCGTCATTAAGATTACTAAGGGGAAAGGCAATCCCTCAGATGCAAAAAGGTGATATTGCTGTAATACAGATAAGCCCATATTACAGAGGGAGCGTGTTAGTTAATCACTCCTCATTAATCTTTGCCCGTTTGTTTTCCCAGATGGAGGCAGTGAACTCTTCCAAAAGAAAGCAGCATTTGTTCTCATGAAAAGGGCAAATAACCACATCTACTGTTCTATAGCACAGAAACAAGTGTTTTGAGAAACACTGGGAAATAAACTCACATTTAAACACCTACTGTACTCAGAGATGTTTGTTTTCTGAAGCTGTATTTGATGCAAATGAAAATGGCAAATACAGCTCATATAGATGTAAATGTTGAGTACCCGAGTCAACACTAAAAAATACTGAAGTATAGTTCAAATGCAGCCAAGATAGTTTTTTAATAGTTTTTAGTTTCAAGTCACAACACAACAATTCATAAATCTTTTAAACCTAAAGAATTACCCAGACATGAATATGATCATAATCCTATAACTCATGTTGTTGCCTGGGTTCATTTCATATTTTTTGATAACATTTTACTAAGAATTGTGTTGCTTTTGTTATTTTTACGTCTCTTTTATGTCTTCAGTTTTTAATGTCTATATAATGTTTTAGTTTTAGTTATTTGAAAATTTGAAAAGTTTAATTTAATTAAAATGTTAATTAAAATTTTTAAATCTGTTAATTAAGGTCTGATCTGTTAATAAATCTGTTATTGACATTTTAGTAGTTTGAAATAATATAATATAAGAAATAATATAAAGAGAAATAAGTCTGTGAAATAAAGTGTACTGGCAGTTTTTGTACTGTAATATACAATACCAACCAAGACAATATATCACTTTAAACTATTAAAAATGTTAACAAAATCACCTTTTCCAACTTTTCAAGGTAAAAAAAAAAAAATAGTTGAAAGAAAGATTCCATAATGCAAATAAATAGCATAAACAATAAAAACACGAATCACCAAAAAAAAAAAAAAAAAAAAAAAAAAAGCTAACTTTTTTTTTAGTCTAGCAAACTAACTAAAGTTTAGGCCATCTTTAAACCAAAACTTTTTTTCTGTTAGTTACACAAAACAATTAAAGGGACAATTCACTCAAAAACGAAATCTTTTACTCGCTTATGTCAGCCAAGCCAAGACTTTAACTTGGGACGCCTGAAGTGCATCTTCATGCGACTTCATGCATTTTCACTGATTGGATAGCTATCTTTAAATTTAACAATAAGTCGGCAAGTTTTTTCTGCATCAGTATCTTTCTTTGAATGGCGATTACAGTGAAATGGTTGCCTCTAAATTTAAATCACTGCAGATAGCATACCCTGTGCTAAAGTAAATAAATATCTTGCTCATGCACTTATATTTTCAATCATTCTTGTCTCTTGCTTTAAAAAAGGAAACCAGCATCAGTATCTGCCCACTTGCTTGTTAAAAATTTGTTTAAAAAAAAAATGGGATCGATTGGATGAAAGGTAAAAATAAATAAATAAAATAATAAATATAAAATAAATAAAAAAATAATAAATTTAAATAAATAAATATAAAATAAAAATTTATTAATTAAAATAAAATAAATTAAACCAAATAAAAAATAAATAAAATAAAAAATGTAAATAAAATAATAATAAAAGATTAAATAAAATAAAAAAATTAATAAATAAAAATTCAAGGCTGGTGCATCACTAAGAATCACTAACTCAGCTGGTCCTTAAAGATTCAAATTTAGCCTTGGTTGTGTAGTAATGTGAAGTGACTTGTGCTTGGAGCTCCTCTAATCGCACTTGAGCAGAGAGTGTCCTGTCTAGACACGGTCTCTGAGCTCAACCCTCAGGTTCCAATACTCCATGTTAGTCAAGCACCCAACAGCTACTCGAGCCGCTGCCTCTGGAAATGGCCTCCAGTTAAATAAGGAAACACTTTGCATTATTCAGTTCTCCGAAACTCAACATTTGCTGCTGAGTCCAGTGCTGAGCCTTAAAAGAATCATGAAGTTCATTTGAGGATAAACCAGTGAAGCTAAGCTCAGTAATCATGAGGTCTTTTAAGCAAATCATAATCCACTCATTACATGCAAAAAACACAACAACAAAAAGTAAATTAAAAAAACATCATGTGCTGCTTGACCTCTTTAATACTTAATGAATCACAAGAAACTGGTTCTTTTTCTGTCTGGGATGCTATAAAGGAGGAAGAATGAGATCATTGAGCTCTGCTGCTGATGAGGTTGTGTTGTGGTTGACGGCGCTTCTCTATTTTAGGATGCTGACTCATTTTCATAGACTATCACAGTCAGTCGTAGGCTGTGATTCAGCACCAGTGTGTCCGAGTAGACAGAGGAGTCTCCAAAAGAGTGTGGGATGTGCAGGAATTTCATAACTACAGTACATTTTACTTGACTGCATTAGATCTCTGTTACCACTGTTCTTAGCTGCAGTTTACTGAGACTAAATTTCCTTTCTAGGAAATTAAAACGCATTTTGCAAGGAAGCATTTAACTGATCAAAAGTAGCAGTACAACTGTAGTGTTAACCATATGAGATCCAACTTGATATTGGACTCAGTTTAATTTAAGGCAGCAACTATGTTTTGTTTACAGTGTAAAGACTTAGAATGTTACAAAATATGTGTTTGTGACCCAGATCCACAAAACGAGTCATAAGTGTCAAATTTTCAGATATTGATATTTATACCTAAAAGCTGAATAAATAATATTTCCATTGATGTACAGTATGGTATGTTAGGAGTGGACAACATTTGTCTGATACACAACTATTTTAAATCTGGAATTTGAGGGTTGAAAAAAATATATAAATATTGAGAAAAATCACCTTGAAAATCAAGTTGTCCAAATTAAGTTTATCAAAAAGTTGATATAGTAGGGAATTTACAAAGTGCTTTCATGGAACATAATCTTTTCTTAATATTCTAATGATTTTTGACATAAAAGAAATATTAAACATGCTTTTTAATAACGGATGCTGAGAAAAAAAAAAGAATAATAAAAAAAACAACTGAAGACGTAATAGTGAAGTAATAATCAGTAATAACAGCAATAAATAAAATATAAAAATATATTAATGTAAAAAAATATTTCACACTGCAATATAAAATACAAATTAACAAAATCAAATAATATAATATAATATAATATAATATAATATAATATAATATAATATAATATAATATAATATAATATAGGACCTCACAGTGGCGCAGTGGGTAGCATGATCGCCTCACAGCAAGAAGGTCGCTGGTTCGAGCCTCGGCTGGGTCAGTTGGCATTTCTGTGTGGAGTTTGCATGTTCTCCCCGTGTTGGCGTGGGTTTCCTCCAGGTGCTCCGGTTTCCCCCACAGTCCAAAGACATGCGGTACAGGTGAATTGGGTAAGCTAAATTGTCCCTAGAGTATGTGTGTGAATGAGTGTGTGTGGATGTTTCCCAGTGATGGGTTGCAGCTGGAAGGGCATCCGCTGCGTAAAACATATGCTGGATAAGTTGGTGGTTCATTCCGCTGTGGCGACCCCAGATTAATAACGGGACTAAGCCGAAATGAAAATGAATGAATGAATAAATGAATAATATAATATAATTTTTTTTATTTTGATTAAACAAATTGCAATTAAAGTATGACTTTTATTTATATATACTTATTTACCCCAAACTTTTAAAAAGTAGTGTACAGTAGCTTACTTTAAATAAATTCTTGTTCAAAATTTGAAGATGCATCCTTAGAGAAATAAAAAATGAACGACAAAAGTAGCAGATGCACTTTTCAGAAAGTTATTAGCAATCAGAAATAATTAAAAAGATCTCAAAATCCATTTGTGCATAACATATTCATGAGCACAGCCTCTCATCCGTGTTAAACCAACAAGATTTTTAGCCAACCCTGATGTCAGAACAAGACCTTTAACAGCTCAGCAGCACAAACCAGCAAAAAAGGCAGCCTAAAGAAATGTTAAAATGACATGCTGCTGTAAGCTGGTCTTTTTTTTAAAGGGCAGCCTTTTATTGCCTCTGCTTCAGTCTGAATAAAATGTGCAATGTGCTGCAAACTAATCTTTGTGCGCTCAGACAAAACTGAAGGGCTAATTTATAGGCTTCGAGCTTAATTCGGAGTTCACAGCACTAACTGCTGTGTTAAGGCCAAACTGGTGCGAGTGCTCGTAAAATAGAAAGTGCTTATGCAATCGGCAGGAGTGAATGGATTCCCTTGGAAACACGCATGCCAAGAAGAGCAGCGCCAAACCTGAATGTGGGTTTCAAAATCACTTGATCACGCAAAGAGCTTCCTTCTCAACCTCTGTGTCTTTTTTGCTTTTGATTGGCAGGACAGAGAGAATATTGAGGAGGTCTGTGGCCCTCGAGCCTCACAGCAGTGGGAATTTCACCCTTCATCCGAAAGGTCTGGCCATTCAAGGACTGTCACTCAGTGGCCAAATGTGTCACAAATGCACTTCATTTCCTGTGATGTCTATCTTTATTGGTGCAGCGCTGCATCTATGCGCCCCTGTGTGTCCCTGATAAACAACACAAATTACCCTGCCGCTATCAGACCTGTCCTGTCTTTCAGCAGAAGAGAAGAAAAGAGAAAGAAGAGAAGTGGACAGAGAGGGAAAGTAGGGATGGAAGAATAGTCCAGACGGCAGACATAAGGAAAACCCTTTCTGACCTTAGTATTGAGATATGTTAATATTATTTTTGAACTAAAGATTACACCTTTTAGTAACAGAGTTTACTGTTCATTGACCACTGCATGTGTGCCATTCATAGGTTTATCTGAATAAGTCCACTCATACACATCAATCACAGAATTCATTTAGAATGTGTGACTGACTAGAGAAGAGGAACACGTTTTGTCTGAAAAGTCACGTAAGGCAGTTGTCAATGCATTCAGAGTGTTTGGATTACTGCAAATCTTTCATTTACAGCATCTATAAGTCACAAGTAACTCGACTTCAAGTTGTCCGAAACGTTTCAGACAAATGTCTCAATAGTGGCCACAAACGTGACCACGTCACCCGCATTCTGTGTGCCCTACACTGGCTCCCAGTCAACTTTAGAAGTGAGTTTAAAATTCTTTTGTGTTCAAGTATTTGAATATACTGGCTCCAAAATCCCTCTCTGATCTTCTGCATCCCTATAACCCTCCTTAAAGTTTAAAATTTTGTAATCCTAACCTACTGAAAATCCCTTATTCAAGGCTGAAATGCAGAGGTGTTCGATCCTTTTCAGTGGTGGGTCTGCAATTGTGAAATGATTTTCAAATCTCTTCCTAAAACTAATATGTTTTCCTTAGCTTTTAAGTATTGATCTGTAGATAAATTTGCCTGACCACGTTTTATTAAGCAGCCTATTGTTATTGATGTTTCTGGATTTTATATAGGTCTTATTTTCTTTTCCTGTACAGCACATTGGTTTTCCCTTCGGCTGTTTTGAAAGTGCTTTAAAAATTAAATAAACTAAACGAAACTATTTCAATGCACTTTTGAGCTTTTGCTCTTGTGATGTCTGTCATGGCTAAGCAACCATCAGCTGCACTTTCAGATTCACCACCACTGACATAGCCTTGCTGTAGCTCTGATACAAGATTTATTTATGGAGAAAAGTAAAAAGCAACAGTGTTTGGGTGCTTTGTGTTTCTCTGAGGTAACTAGTCTACATGTATGCCTGAAATGTGTATAAAACATACAATCAAGAAAGCTTAAGTTATCACATGACATGCACTGCATACTAGCTGCATATTGAAAACATGAGATGACCATAATGACATAATGAGTGACAATGTAAAGACGGATTCAAATGTCCATAAAAAGATCTCACAGCCTTTACAAAGTTCTAAAACTTCCAAATATTCTTCTCAGGACAACATGTGTGAAGCAAGGCAAGACAACAGCGCTTTGATTCCAGCTCATCAATGTTCATTGAAGCCCCATTTATCATTTACACCCCCCCCCAAAAAAGATCACATACACACAGGGCAGAGTGTGTGTGGGTCACACATGGACATGCTCTTCCTCCATGTCCACTGATACAGAGGGCCACGTTACTCACCCACAGCTGATCGTCCACGCCGGGTGGGTTCTTTTTAATAAAGGCACCATAGTAGGTGGCGATGTTCCTGTGGTGAGAGTATTTCTTCAGCATGTTGATCTCCGCTTTGATCTCCTCCTCTTCCTCCTGTGAAGACACATACAAGCAGGGGATGATGGGATAGCTCACATTTTCTACTTTCTGGAGTAAAGCTGGAGGACTACTCTGGCCCACTTACAAATGCAGGTGCTTTTTACATGAAGTAGATGGAGGGCAGAGAGCATAAGATTAGCTCCTGGCCCCATGAATGACATCTTTACTGGAGTGTCCCTCTGGGAGCCCGTTAGGATCCTCAACTCAATGAGCTCTTCTCAAAATCATTCTGATGAACGACGATCTGAGCTAATGACAACTCTCTTTATCTGCGAGCTCATTCACTACAGGTCAAACGCTAATTTACAGGAACAATCCAATCTGATGGCAGGGTTCCCTCACAACTCCATTAAAGAATTTATATAATTTTTCTATGCAATTGTTTTTACCGGATGAAAATATAAAAAATAAAAAGTTTTATTACATTTTTACTTTACAATTATACATATGAAGGAATTCCATATTACAGAGGAGGGGCTTCAGCATTTTACATAACCATACATTATGGCCTACTGAATTGTGACTTAAATGTATTCAATAAATACTCCAAACTCCTTTTAAAATCTACTATTTATCTCTTAGTATATAGATTATATTTTCTATTGTCTATCACATTTGTTTCCATTATTTCAGCCAACACCTTACCAGCACACATTTTACAGTTAAAGAAGTTAGCTATTTAGCTTGAAGAATGCATATACTTCTTTTTTTAAGCTTGATTTCCTATAAACAAAATAAAAAAACAGAGGTGACAATGGAATATTAATACAAAAGTATCTTTACTTTAGATGATGATTTTAAATAAATGGATGACTATTTATTTATTTATTTTATTTAGCATTATCAGTTGATATTACATATTGAATTGTTCACGTTGATTTCTTTTCGATTAGAATTTCTCATTTTATAAAGCTTGCATAATTGCAATTTTTTTTCTCTTATTACTGTCTGTAAAACTATTTGAAACAATCTGTGTTGTATAATGCAATTAAAAAGGTGTTGATTAGAAATGATGACTTTTCTAGTCCTTGAAACCTATTTTAAAAGTATTTGTTAAGAGATGAATTATAAAATATGTCTCAAGACTACAGTATTGACAACCTATACTGCATCCCAAGCATTTTAAAACACCATATCTATAAATGCAGCAGAAAAGGTTTTGTAGCAACAGTCCATCATATAAATAGTACAGTGAGGCCGTTTCATGCTACAAAACAAGGATCCATGCAATCTGCTAATCAAGTGTTATTCACCCTGAAATAACGAGGGGCAGGCACAAGCCATTACAAACACATCCAAAGATGGCCAGTGAAAACCATAACAGCCTGTGAATTGAATTCGATACGGTATTTCAAAATCTACAACAGCTTATTAAATGCTAAATTGACTTCAGATTAAAAATAAAAGGCAAGATTGGAAAAATCTGCCGTTAAAAAGGCTGAAATACTGATTCAAATGCAACCGCTTTTAAAATAAACAAAAATAGACTGCCGTTTTAGACAACAGAAGACATTATTGTTTTGTTATGATCTTTTCTCCACTGTTATAAAGGAGGATGCTAAAAGGTGATTAGGAAGACGTCATATTTATCATCCTGAGAATGAATGAGGAACAAACTAAGCCTGGAGAATATATGGCTATAATAAAACTTAAAAAATAAAACCAGCTAAGCCTTAAGATTTGTGATTTGCGCAGAGGACTTTTCAAGAGGCTTTGATGTCTCGTCTGTGAAAGACCTCAGAAAATAAAGAGAGGTCAATACGGAAATATGATGAAAATGAACTCACTCCTGTGACATCCATGCACTTGATAGCAGCCAGTTGACCTGTTTTGACATGTCGGCCCTGCAGAGAAACAAACAGACGTTGTAATTAGGAAAAAGCACATTCCTTGGAATATTATAGCAACTTGATCATGGGAACTAAAACACCTAACAACTTTATAGCAAAATGAACAGATTTATTGCATTACACATTCCTGCTCTGAACAAAGTAACAAGTAGCAGTTTTCAATTACGTGAATTGATTGTGTCCATACAGATTAATGAATCAAGGGCAGAAGTCATGAAATTTGTCAACAACATCTCTTAATGCTTAAGCTAGCTGACCTCAATTGGATCATTTTCTGTTTATCCAAACAAACACACCCTGAGAAAACGGTTCACAAAGAAACTATTGTATAATTGGTAATTAATTACTACAAAACAGAGGCATTAATAGCTTAGGTTACACCTATATTTAATTTATTTGATTACTCTTGCCAATGTAATAAGACAACGGTCTTGTTTGTTTTGTTTACTATCATTTATGTCTTAAGTATTTTGTAAAGAGCAAGACTGCCATGCTCACCTCATACAATCACCATGTGTTTGTTTGTTTGTTTTTTTAAATATTAAAAGGCTCCTTTCTTTTGAAGATAAGGACATTAAAACAGGTTAAGTTCTGACTTTTAATGATAAACAAAGGCTTGGGGTCAACAGAATCACTCAATTTGATTAATAAATACAGTAAAACAAAAGTAGCAATTTTTATATTTTACAAACTTAAATGAGTATTTTTGTTATTTTAAATATTGTAAAACAATTCACTTCTGTCTTAGAAAAGCTTATCGTTGAAAAAAACAATGCAAAGTTGCATACATTACATTTTTGTATATTATTATATAATTTAACCTAATAAAAAGCTCATTCTTTTGTTTATTTATAAATTATTCACGATTCAGACTCAACATTAGCTTTGCTGTTAAAAATTTCTTTATTAAACTGTAGTTTGACAATGACTTGACTGACATTATTAGTCATTTTAAATTGGTAATTCTTTCCTCTCCATATGCACCAGACACTTTCTTATCAACACTCCACTACAAGGACTCGATAATAATAATAAAAAGTGGTAAAATAACTTTGAATTTCATGGCATATACTGCTGCTCTCTGGTGATCTTAAGTGCTTTTTTCATCCTCATTTGCAAATCTCTCTGGATTAAAGTGTCTGCTAAAGGAATAAATGTAGGTAATGAACTGCCCAGTACATTTTACAGATTTCTTTTTTCTTACAGTAGCTACTATTGCAGTTCTCAATGTCACGCAATCCTTTAAAAAATAATCAGAGTGGAGAATAATTCATTATAAATAAAAAAAAATTAAAAACTTAGTGCAACTCATTAGCTAAATATCATTAAGCCACCCACTGAAACTTAGTGGTCTACAACAGTGAAATACGCACACACAATTCTCAAATCACAATCACATGGAGGTTTACAGCCAAGGCATCTCTGTCCCCATTCCTGAGTCACAAGGAGGTTTTGTTCATAATCAAAGACACTGCAGTATGAGTTGTGTCAGAGCAGCTAAACCCAGATTTCACAGAGTTTATACAGGTGGGGGGAAAGCAAGCAATGTCTGCCTTTCCTAATATAGGAATTTTTGACACGTATTCATAATCATTATGTCCCAATCCTCCCTTAGCTATTAAAACATTAGCCTTTCTTAAAAGACCCAGTTTATACCTGATATTATGATGTATTTGTTCATTCCACCCCAAAAGATGTACAGGTGTGAACTGGGCCTGAAAGGTTTTGAGCTTGTCTTAAACATTATGGTACATGTTGTTTAAGTGCCCTACCCAGATTCAGGATACACACTTTGCCGTTTGAAGTTGTAAGTTTGGTTTGAAAGCAAAAAAAGAAAAGTGGAAAGCACAATGTTTTGTTTTTTTCAACAGTTGTTATTCCAACACAAATTATCAGCACTTAGCTTAGTTTTGTTACAAGTAAATGATTAATGATATTAATTATATGATGCCACAGGTCATTGTCTCCTTTCACATTCATACATAAACTGTGCACGCTTATTTCATACAGTAATATTAGATTGTGAGATCAGAAAGACCCCATATGTGTACCCACCCAAAAATGTATTTATGTAACGTGTTCATTGGATGCACATTTCATGAACTGACCAGAAACAGCAGATTAAAAACCTTTTTTGATATATTCAGCCATACTACTACTCTTTGCATAGTGGTTTTGCCTACTATATATCTATTTGGCCTGCATGCAGAGCATATCCTCAAGTATCTGTCATGTCCTACTCCTGATGTAGGGCACAAGCATGGAGACATTCAGCCAATCGGCAGCCGGCACTCATTTTAATTAAATCAGTGTCTCCCACCTTGACACCCAGCAACACACTTCCTTCAGAAGGTAGACAAACAGATAAAGGGATAAAGACAGCAAAGCACTAGAAGAAGTAAACAGAGATACCGCGGATCAAGATATCTTGACAGATAAATGTCAGAAGGAAAGGAAATCAGAAAAGCATAGCCTGAGATTCAGAACTCAACATAACAAGCTGAACGTCCTTGACTATTTGTCGGTGGGCCAAAAGAAAGATTGCCAAACAAATGACAAGACCACCTGAGAGGTCGCATTACTGCTTACAAATTTAAAGTTATGCAAAAGTGAATTTATAATTAGGTATTGACATAAAGGGTATTTTTAAAAGGTGCTGTATGTAAGTTTGACACCCAGTGGTTGAACTAGGTATTGCATTCCTTGATTGAGAACAATCATTAGCGAGTCTTAAGGCTGATTTAAATCATTTTCTATATAAAAGCAAAGGCACGCAAAATGGCTTCTATTTCTTGCAGCTGAACAACAGAAAACTGACAATGATCACCTTAGGTACACCTCACGTGCTTTATTCAGTGCTAAATGCTAACAGTGTGAGTTTGAATGCCATTTAATATGACATTTATTGCCATACTAATGAAAGCAGCAGCAGATCACCAAAGATCTTGAAAATAAAACAAACCGTTTGAAATTGAACTTTAGAACTGTGACTCAAATCCAAAACAGTGATTCAGCATGTACATTTAATAATGTTAAGTAATGTTAATATTGATTATAGTATTATTTTCAGTAGAATGTTATCCATTTTCCATATACAGTATATTGCTTTTGCATATAATGGTTGGGGATGTGGCTCATCAAATTCCATCTACACAAACATGTTGGTTCATTAATTTAGTCTAGTGCGAGTTATGCACTCACAAAAAAATAAAAAAATAAATAAAAAATAAAAAAATAAAAAACTCGCATTATAATCAAAAAAGCTGCTTAAGTAATCCTTTTCTTACATCGTATCAGCAGTTTGTTTATGGTGAGAGAATTTGCAAATGCATAAAACTAAATCAGTTATAGTGCACAAAATCAAAACAAAAACAAACTAATGAAACATGCTTGAATCAAATCAAATTCCATAAAATTGCTCATTTAACTTCTTTACACATTTTATACATTCAATAAGAGAGATTTTAATCTTTTTATTGCAGATTTTAATCCATTTTTTACCAATTAGATTTAATTTTTATTTTTTTATTCGTTTTGGGTTCAAGGCCTCATTGAATAGATTCAGCTGTCATTCAGAAGAAAAATCCAATTCTCCTTTTTCCCAAACTGAACATAGAGAGTTATTCCACCATCAGCAGGTGTTGATACCATTGATTTCAACACTGAACCTCAAAAACATGCCATCTATGACTAAACAAACACACTACAAACCGATGACCCGGTTTTATCCCCTAATGCACAATAGTCTTACCCTTATATAGACATTGCATTGCACTGCATTGCATTATAATGTATGTGATCCTTATGAAGTCAGCAGAGAGTCTGTGCTTTAATAAATCGCAGCTCCATTCAACCATAGGTCTTTGTGACCTAGATCGGCAGTAACAGCTTGCATGAATGAGGATTATTGGATTTAAAAAGGCATATCTTATGAATCCTGTATACTTCTGGCTGTATATCTCCAGAGCTCTGACTCTTAATGGCATCGCTCAACAGTAGGTTACAAACAGGAATTACTGTATAATAATAGAAATCGCTCACTCTCTGCCGGAGTAAACAGAGCAGGGATGAAAGAGGCCGTGAAGATGAACTTAGCTTTTTCTGTACTGATGAAATTAAAATCCACATACTAAACACTTCAAAAGGCGGTAGAAATAACATGGAATATATGAATGCATTAATGACTCGGATCTCAAATCGTATCATAGTATTAACACTGCAGTACTTTTTAACATTTCAGAAGGTAAAAGGACATTGGTACAAAAAAGGTCCTTGATGTTTGTTGTTGTTGACTGTAGTGTCATGCCAGAGAAAGGCTTTTGCTAGCATTAAGTTCATTAACTAACATTACGTCTATTAATGGCTCCCATAACAAGCATGTAAATGGGTTTTAACAAGCTCTACTTGATGCATGCCATCCTTCATCCTCCTGTTCTTGGTTTGACTTCTTGTCCAGTAGGTGCATTTTCTCATCAATAAAGGAATGGAGGAATGGAAAGAGGGAGGGAGAGAGGGTTGGAGGGATTGATATGTGCCATTACTGACATTAGTTTCCAGCTAATTTATCAATATCACAATTGTCTTAAAAAAAAAGTCAATATTTAAATAATAAAAAAAAGCACTCTTCAGTATATTATGGAAAAATAATAGCAATTTTTAAACGTTTAAAAAAAAACATAAATATAAATATATAAATAAATATATATTTTTGATTGGCTATATAAGAAACCACAGTTTTCCAATGTTTTGCCTAATTAACCTAACTTGCCTAGATAACATAGTTAACCTAGTTAAGTAGTTAAACCTTTAAATTTATATTTGTATCTTGCAAAAAAATAAGTAAAATGTTATGTACAGTCATTATTTAAACATGTATTCTAAAATATTGCAATTAAAAAAGTTGGTTTGAAAAATAAACAAATAAATATAAAAATTTGGTTATAAATTATAATTTTGCTGCTTATATAAATGATACCAAAAGCCAATCATGTCAATTAAACTACTCTGGAAAAAAAGTGCACAAAAAATAACAACACAGACAGAAAAAAAGATCTTGTCTGTCCAAGAGCTTAGCAGTCAATTAGCAGTCATTCAAATCTCCCAGTATTCCCTAATTAGCAACAGAGACCTGATATTGAATATGTCATTACGAGGCTGCCATAACATGTCAGATTTGCAAGTGGTTTCTGCTGTTTCACTGACAGCCAATAGTAATTTGCCTCGACTGACACCAGCAGTTAAAGCTGCTGTTTGACAGAGTCTCGCTGCCTTATTCTGCAGCATTACATGATTGAGTTAGCAAGAGGACAAGAGACAAAGACCCGCAGAGGTGAGACGACAGGGATCGCCCGCAGTGTCAGGAAAACAACCGGCTTTAATGAGATAGCCAAACTGTTTAAGATGCAGGAGAGAAGCGTCGCTCTATTTCCGCTGAAACCAATCCGCCAGTGGCTTCTCCGCATGGATGCAAAGACGCGGTGCAAGCTGAACGTTCCTGATAACACTCAACTGACTCTTTCAGCACTCTTTTCACTGATGCTGAATCACCAATTCACACCAGGGCAAAACCTTTGACCTCTCAGGTGACTAAAAACTACAAGAACAGACTTAAAAGTATGTTTTAGAAATATTAGAGGAGGCCAACAACTGGAAGGTAGATCTGCGTTTTGCTATGACTGAAGATTAAAAACTGTGAGGCTTATTCAGCAGTGCTGATCGGGGAAATGCTTGAGCGTCAGCCTGCTTCAATCTGTCATTTCACAGCAGCCGATCAGCAAAACTCTCCACACGCTGCTCGAGTGCGACATGAGGGCTGCAGAAAGCATTGCCAAAATATTCAGAGTGAAAGTTACACCACATTCAAAGACTTGTGGCTAAACGGAAGTGTGGAGCGAAATGGAAGTGTCACATTCATTCTCTGTAGGTGTCACATTCTCTGCTCTGTGGGCAAACTCATGCAGGGGATTGTGGCATCAGCAGTGGAACAACTGAAGCTAGTGTTACGATAAAAAAGAATTACCACAGCTATTATTAGTAGTAGTAGTAGTATTTTATTACAAATAAAGTATTCTTGCAAAACTATGTCAAAAAATGTTTAATGTGATAATGATATGATAGAATATGATAACATGCTACTGCAAATATATATATTTGTATATAATTGATATGCAAAATTGTATAACCAACGTATGATTCATATTATAGTAAAATACTCATATTATATACCAGCATGTCCACTCTGCATGGTTTCGGAGATGCACGTTGACATGTAAATATATTGCCTGATGTGCTGAAACATCTTTCAGATGGTGTGCTAATAGTACACACACAAAGACAATGTGGTAATAAATCATATTTGATAAAAAATATCAATCAAATCAGTTTTATCATCATATTACCAACAAAGGAACATACAAAATACATTAAAAAAATTGTTTACACGATTAAAAATGGCCGATGGACAAAATGGCTGACGTGGGAAAATCAGACATCATTCGACTCGGCATGTTCCACCGGATGTAAAGAGACTTTAAACCCTTTGTCCAATTTTATGAATTTTGGACAAAGGGTTGAGAAGTTAAAGCAAAAAAAAGCCTTTTTTTTTGGGATCTCCAGAACACTAGGGGGCAGTACGCTGAAACGCTGCAGCTCACTTCAGACCATGGTTGTGATAACACACACCAAGTTTGGTGTGAGTATGTCAATGCGTTAAGGATATAACACCTTAAGTCAATTTTCCAGCATGGTCTGTAGATCATGTGATTAATTTTTGGTAAAAATCGGCCAAACGGCCTAGGACGAGTTCGTTCAAATAGGTTTTACAAAAAATTCAAAATAGCGAAAAAAAATTCCATGACGGAAAATGATGTCATATGAATGAATACAAATTTGTATCGGCTTGAGCCAATGAATCAGAGGAAAAAAGAATTTTGATTGTAGCCCATTCGGTTCAAAAGTTATAAAGATAAACATAAGTGAAACTTTGGACAATTGGTGGCTAGAGAGTTTGAGTTAGAGATTCCAAATTTGTTGTGGTTGAAGATCAGACTGTCCATCAGTGTGCCAAAGTTTGTGCAAATGTCGCAAACGGTTCATAGGGCTACCATAGACTCCCAGAGCGGAAGAAGAAGAGGAAGAAGCCGGAAGAATAATAATAAGAACCGGAACGGATACAATAGGTGCCTACGCAACCTATAATAATAATAATAATAATAATAATAATAATAATAATAATAATAAACAACATTTCGTTCAATTAAAATGTTTTTACTTAAAAAATAGAATTGCATTTTTAAAAACTAATAATAGTCATTGTTGTTGCATTAATTAATAATGTAATCATACTATTTCACAAAATAACTAAAACCTAAAAACGAAACAGCATTTACATTAGAATGAGCCTGTTCAGAGACACTGAAAAACACCAACTATTCATGAAAGACCACAACACCACTTGTGTTTCTATAGACGTCAACACATTTAATTTCATGAGAAGTGAGAGTAAACTGGAAAAATAAAGGTCTCCAGTAGTCAGAGTGAAAATTGCTAATCAGACTAACAGAAAAAGCCCAGCAATAAACACTTCAATAGAAACAAAAGCAGTAAACACTTGAACAGCAGCTGCTGAGATCATTCCACCTATATGTCAGTATTAAAAAAACAGACACACTTTACCATAAAAACATCTCATTTCCAGTCTCAAAGTATTGCTCTAGTGTTGAATCAATAAAACAAACATATAAGAAAAATAAATAGTCTATGGGTGTTAAAAGGACAAGTTTCAATGAGCGTTAGGAGTGCAAATCACCCTCAAAAATAATCCCTCCTGGGACTCAAGCATCAACCAAGAAATAGAGCCATGGCAAATAATTCAACACGATGTCTTTTTCTCTCTCTCCCTCTCTTTCTCAGTATACAATCAGCCTATAATCAGACAGCGGGCCTGTTGGGTCCATCTCTCTTCTGCATACCAATTCAATTACAAAGCCCATTGAGGCCCATTAAAATGTGCACGGCTCCAAATACAGCAGCCTAGCAACACTTACAGTAAGAAGAGCGGGAGAAGAACTGCTGAGTTCTCCTGTATCGCTTATCCGGCCTGATAAACAGAGCCCATGGAGCGATGCCCTGCTGACCGGTTGGCACATTTTGCTCCAGAGCTAAATTACAGTTTGCAGACACTTTGACAGACTCGACAAAAGTTAGCTTAAATGTTGACTCGAAGGAGAACTAAAATGAATTAAAGCTGCAAGCAGCGATGAAAGGGACCTCGCACCCGGGCTCACCGCAGCCCGGTGGCCTCAGGATGACAGAGAACAGCGGACAATAATGATTTAAGCCGATATATATTAAAAAACCCGAGAAAATCGCAGATTTATGCCAAACTTCCTTCTGTCAGCAGGTGGCGCTAAGACTGAGACTCAATATAGGCACGTAGATGTCTTGAGGAGAGGAATCTCATCGAACCTGTGCGTTTTCAGGCAGATCAGATATTGTTTGGTTGAGTTATAAGTGCTTCCTCCTCCATGGCGAAGCATCACACTTTATCAGTCTGCCACGGACACGCCCCTCTTCGAAAACTCTAGATCTTCACAATTTAACATCACAAAGGCCTTTGGACTAAACTAACGAAACATGGATTCGGTGTGATAAAATTTGTAGGAGGAGTTTGTTGCACTGTAAAACAAGTCACTTCCTGTTGCCAGCAGGTGGCGCTATATCGGTATCTGGTTATTGGGATGTAAATGTGTTCAGGTCAGGACTGTTATCAAACATATGGATTTTGAGTCAGATCAGACAATGTATGCCTGAGCTATAACAACTTCCTGTTTTGTGGCGAAGCATCAAAGTTTGAGAGGCCGCCACAGACACGCCCTTCGACGAAAACTCTAGATCTTCGCAATTTAACATCGCCAAGGCCTTTAGTTCACAATACCCAATTTTAGTGTTGATCTGATGAAATCCCTAGGAGGAGTTCGTTCAAATACCACGCCTGGAAATGGCAAAAATTGCACTTTTTCGCCAGAGGAAGTTAAAAATATCCGACTTCCTGTTGGGTTTGAGATTTCACTCCAAGAGACTTTTTTGTAGGTTTTGGCATGTTTGATGTGTGTGCCAATTTTCGTACGTGTGCGTGAAACGTAGCTCGGGGGCCCACAGATTTATGCCAAACTTCATTCTGTCAGCAGGTGGCGCTATGACCGAGACTCAATATTGGCACGTAGATGTCTTCAGGAGAGGATTCTCATTGAACCTGTGCATTTTCAGGCAGATCAGATATTGTTTGGTTGAGTTATAACTGCTTGCTTCTCCATGGCGAAGCATTGCACTTTCTCAGTCCGCCACGGACACGCCCCTCGACGAAAACTCTAGATCTTCACAATTTAACATCACAAAGGCCTTTGGACTAAACTAACGAAACATGGATTCGGTATGATAAAATTTGTAGGAGGAGTTTGTTGCACTGTAAAACAAGTCACTTCCTGTTGCCAGCAGGTGGCGCTATATATATATATAGTGCTATAAATATGCACTATATAACGTATATCACATATTTGACATATATGAAATATATATTTTTTAAATATATATTTGACAAACTGTCAAGTTATTAGATCCACCGTTTAAATGTTTATATTTAAGCAACACATAGGAGTAGTAAAATCATTCTGTCATTTAAAAAACATTGACAAAAAATGCAGAATTATTTAGCTAAAAACAAAACAAAAATTCTAAACAACGCAAAACAAATGTCTGCTATCTTTAAATAAACCATTAAACATTTAACTAGATATGAGATAATGTAATAATAACATTTTATTTAATATATTATTACTATTTATATATTTTTTTAAATAGTTAAATATTCAAATAAAAAAATATATTATTTTTTAATAGAAATACAACATAGCCATTTAAGTCAGGCTAGTGGTACAGATGTCTTCAGTACAAGTAAAAAAAATAAACAAATTAAAAAAATAATAATAAAAAAAGGGTTCACTCAGGACGTCCACTTAGAGAATTATTTAATTCCAGTTTAATCTAGTGGTCAACAGAAGTGAGAGTATTTAAGCAGCTCTGTTTAAACCCATTTCTCTCTGCTTAGATTGGAGTAGAACAAATTTACGCTTTATAAAATTAAAGTTCTGTGCTTCTCCAACTACTGTTTGACTCCTGAGCATCAAGCAATCTAAAGCACGGATATGAGAAAGACAAAAGAGAAAAGAAGAGTCCAATTTTCTCCCTTTCAAAGTGCATCTTCAGTTGTGCTGGACAGTTTATTAATCCCCTTCTACTCTCAAAAAAAAAAAAAAAAAAAAAAAAGTGTTGTTGAAATTTTAAAAGGCAGCCTTGAAAATTCATTCAGAGCTCAAATCCTTGTCTTGTGGGAATATTAAATCAAACAAGCACTGTCAAGAGGGAAAATCCACAAGCACAATAAAGTGAAAAACAAAACGGCATGCAGAATCCCCAATCACACTGAATAACAAAGTGGCGTAATACACAATTCACCATCCATCAATCCAGCAAAGCCGCTTGTCCCGTTTCTACAACTGAAAATCTGCAAAACAGCACGTTTCAGTAACATTATTCCATTCTTACAGTTCTTTAATTTATACGCTCATTCACCCTTAAATCATTCCTTCTCTTTCTCCATTTACTCCATTCCCCTTTCTTCATTCATTTTTACCCTTATATTTTTCATGTGTTTTCTTTTAAGCAAATGCAATTAAAGAGAGACTAACAGTGAAATAGCTGAAACAACTACTATTATAGAATTTTCTTTTAAAATAGTAATGTTTTTATAAACTATTACAAGGTTTTTTAACAATTTCATTTATAGCATGTATTTTTTTGCACTGCACTTATTCCATTTCATTTCATTTATTTAATTGCACTGCATTTATTGCATTTCTTTTCATTGCATTTAATTTATTTCATTGCATTTAATTTAATTTCATTTATTTGATTGCATTTCATTTCATTGCATTGCATTTATTTCATTGCATTCACGTATTTATTGCTTTATTATTTATTGTTTTTATTAATTCATTTATTCATTGATACAAATCTGCTAATGGAAACAGATGATGGAAACATTCCTCAAGACATCATCTTTTGCATTCTGCTGAAGAAAGCTGCACAGCTTTTGTAACAATGAGAATTAATTATGCTGTTTGTTTTTGCATGTATGTTGACCATTCATTTAAGCATGCAATAACATCAGCATTAGTTTGCATTCAAAACAAATAGTGTTTTTACACACACACACCAACAAAACAGGAAGTCCTGTTCTTAAATGCTATATAATTTCACAAACATCCTCAAATCTTTGATCATCTCTGAATAGCAAAATGACTCCGAGGCTCCACATGTCCTCATACTGCGAGCTTCATTCCAGCATCATATTATCCCCTGTGACCTACATGAAGCAGAAATGTGGCTAATGTGCAGCTCTCTGTGTGTGTGAGTGTGAATACGCTATTGACTGCTAATATGGGCTACTTGGTTTCCCAGGAGAGTAAAAAGAGCCACAGTGTGAGAGTGAAGCTGAGATGAAAGAAGCGGCAGGGAAAAGAGCAGCAGGCTGGATGGAAACGATGGGCCTGCAGGCCAAATCAGTGTCCTGGTAAGGAGCGACAGTGTTACAAGGTCATGATCGTCCTGTCTGTGCACATCTCTGAACTCAGATCAGTACAGCAAACAGCCATGCAGAGAGACCTGCTTCTGCCAGAGCACATGAGAAAAAGAGCAGGGACAAATTAAGCCTCGCCAGGACAATATGCAAGTGAACGAGAGTGTCAGAATTTTTTTTTTTTTCAGCATCCATCCTATTTATTAAACTGGGAGAGAATAGAGACTGTGACACAAAAGTCATTTTATTCTGAAGTACAAGTGTTTCTATGGACAGAGCAGGTTAGTGGGTTAATGATGTCAGAATGGGGTCACTGGGCTTATTATCTCATTGTGGGGGCTCTAATAGAGCAATTTAGGCGATGCTTCTATGTGACTTTATTTGCGATTATCTTTATTTACATTATTTAGATTTTATTTGCCTTGATATTTTTATTTGTTATTTACATGCTTCAAATTACTTTTAAATTCAGATTACTAGGGATGCACAGAAATGAAAATTACCAAAACAGACCAAAACAGAAAATTCTGGATGCACATGGTCGAAAACAAACTGCATTGTTATAATTATTTATCATTTTATTAAGTATAATTTTGTAAGACTTTAAATTGAACTCGGTAACTTAAATTAAACTGATTTCAAAAACACAAGGCAATAAAACAATCATATTTTACTGACAGTGAATGAGTTGAGATGCATCATGTTACCAGCGCTACCATGGCAGCACATCCAGCAAATCCACAGAGTAGAATATTGAGCTATTTTGATCTTTGACTGTCACACACGCATGCTGCTGCTCTTACACTTTGGTCTATACAGCAAACAAAATGTCCTTGTCATGATGCAATGAAATGATTGGATTTCATAGCACAATGCTTTCTCTGTCTGTTATGAAAGCTATTTTCTCTTTAGGTCTAAAAATCTAATTTTGATTGTTATTTACAGTATTTTAATAACTACTTTTCTACGTTATATTTAGTGTTCTTATTTACATTGTTTTAATGTTTATTTATAATTTGTCAACTACATCATTTAGTTATTTGTGTTACTATTTTACTTGTATAAAGTCTTATTATTTACTTTATTTCCATTGATATTTATACTAAAGGGCACCTATGATGAAAATCTTCTTTTGTAAGCTGTTTGGACAGAACTGTGTGTATAGGTATAGTGTGTTTACAGTCATATTGGGGTGATATAAAGACAATAAGTCAATTTTTTTTTATTTCCTGACGTTAAAATAGGATCCAAATCCCTACCATTTTGAGGCCAACCACAACTTGACATAGGAGTGCAGTTTCCCCGCCCACCCAATTGATTGACAGCTGCGTAATAACATGTCTCCGTAGTAATGTGTATAATCATATCAACAAGACTGGATGCGCGCAAAGAAGCTAGGATTAAAAGATCTGTTTTGCTCAATGTGATCATTAATCATCATCAAATGTGATCAAGAATGAGTTTAACAAGTTTAAAACGTTTTTAAAACAGTGCATATTTGTAATCAAGTACAGGGATTTACTTCAGCTTTACTTTATCACCACAGCGCGTGTCAGTACAATTATAAAAGATGCTTCAATCCTGGTTCATAGAAGTTAAATCAGGTTTATTTTGTACATTAACATAACGAATATCCATACAGCATCACATTACAATCACATTTGCCGTGCAAAAATAGTGAAGTTAAACATACACGCTGTGTGTGTGTGTGTGTGTGTGTGTGTGTGTGTGTGTGTGTGTGTGAACTTTGTAACGACATTGTGTGTGACTCATCGCAGAAAGGATTGAATTTACTCCACAACAATAACATCAAAAACTCATTGGGAAAGTTCTTACTGTAGTATTTCTCACAAACATTACGTGAGCTTTGCTTCCTTCATGTCTGTCTGCTATCTGACACAGCTGAGGTGGAGATTGAGGCACACTCTGACAGGCACGTGGGAATGGTGGGTGGGGAGAACCAGCATTAAAGGCACAGGCCACCAAAACAGACACATTCAAAGCAAAACAATCCAACATTCTAAAAGCCATAATAAATAATCTGATGGCTGTTTTGAGCTGAAACTTTACAGGCACATTCTGGAGACACAAAAGACTTATATTAAATCTTGAAAAAGGGGTAAAATAGGTCCCATTTGAAGCCATTTACATTTCTGTTTTTGTGGTACTTGCATAAGTCTTTACTGAGGCAGTTTATGCTAATTTATTTATATTATGTGATGATATTTAATTTAAATTGTTACTTTAACTTAATAATTTATTTAAATTAGTTACATTATTTGTTACCACTTTTTAACTATTAAATATCTTTGTTATTTCTATTTTGTCATTTTAAGATTCAAGATATTCAAAGTATATCAAAAAATACTTGTGTATATATATATATATATATATATATATATATATATACACACAAATATATATATACACTATATGATTTAATTGAATAGTTAATAAATAATCTATTACATGTTTGAAAGGATTTCATTTGCATCTGATATCATGATCATTACAAAGTGCATCATCAATTGTACACATCACAATCACAAGGTTGTTAATAAAATAGTAGTGACTTCCAGTTTTCATAATACTAGAACACAAAAACAAACAAATCACCACACATCTTTGATAAAGAACCACATCGTTCGTCCCAAAGGAAGGTCAAACAGAGCTGTAAACACAGTTGCCGTGAAAAACTGTTCCCCCACACCCTGTAACTAAAGGTTTTGCAAATAATCCCATTGAAAATAACGACTTTATTCTTATTTGATTCTGACAGTTGTGGGCTTTGTAACAAAAGGGAAATTAGAAAAAAAGAGCAGTTAAAAACAAAAAGGGGATCGATGGAATAATTTAGTGGGCACTGAGAGTGTTTGGCATTAATGGAGAAAATCAGTCAAGCATGCAAAGTAATTACAGTGAGACAAGCAGAGCAGGGCATCCGCATGGTGACACTGCACATTAGAGCCTATCACAAACAGCCTGTCAGTTACCAGCGGCCAATCAGGTCACTTTGAGGAGACACTGATGGCATGAGGTGCTGTTCTGACACACACAAACTTCTCATGGAGCAAGATTCTATAACTGGATGAATAGAAGAGGATCACAGCTTCTTACTTAACAATAATACAATTATTTTATTGCGATATAATATAATATAATATAATACAGTATAATATAATACAGTATAATATAATATAATATAATGCTGCACTGTACCATTACAAAGTAACATTAGGTAACATTAGGTACTTTCTCATTCATTTTGTTTTATTTGTATTTTTCATGTGCATAGTTATTTTAAAGCTTTAGTAATGTGCATCTTTGAATTTTTTAATGATTTGCTTTTTTTAATTGTCTATTTGATTTGTGGAAATTGTTATGATTTTTTGATGAATAAGAAAAGTACTTGCTATATTTTTAAATGTACGCTTGTACAGTTATACTATTCTATAAGACTGAAGGGCTTTATCCTGTGAAAACAACCTCCTGGAGGTACAGTGCTTTATCCCGTTTATTAAACGGCTACTTGATAAAACATTGTTCTGAGCTATAAAAGTTTATTCATTCTTGACAGAAATGAAAACAGAGGAATAGAACTGTTGGAGAATTCACTAACCTGCACATTATCAAAGACTAGAGAATACACAAGACATGTCACTCATATAGTTTTGAATGGGTAAAAGTGTAACAGTCAATATGGTGAATGAAGCCCCGCCTTCTAGTACAAGAGCCAATAATTGATTGCTATAGGCTGACGATTCACTGGGGGAGGTTTCTGTGGTCAACAAACGCACTGGAATCTCAGCAAATCCTTGCTTCACAGACATAAAAAAATATATCCACAAAGCTTGAAATCATACTTTTAAATGAACCAACTACACTTGAAAACAAAGGTCTTATTTGTTTTGGAATCTGTATGAAACGAAAGCGAGGTACAGTCTATCCTGCCAAATGCATTTCACATGACAGCAACTACTCAAATGCCCACAAAATGTTAAACAGAGTTGCTTACATTTTGGGATGAGGTTTGCCATCAAGACCAAGTTGTGAATTACTTGGATGTGAATGTCTGCTAATTTACTGACGGTCAAGAAGTAGAAGTTCCTGGATAAGCCTGTGCTATTCAGTGGTTGTTAACTGGGAATAACATACCTTGGAATGTTGAGACTGTATGGAAACAGTCCTTGAAATACCAAACAAATATGCAAAATTCTAAAAACAATCTCTGCCAAAAGACACAAAGAGAGTTTCTCTCTCTCTCTTTCTCTCTCTGGCCACAACTCACAATCCAAGATAAAAACAACAACAAGATAAAAACAACAACAACAACAACAACAACAACAACAACAACAAACAAAGAGCAGACCACAGACAAAATGAGCATTTTTGAAGATGGACACATTTACATATATCAGAAAAACAATAAGCAAAACCAAACGAGAGACAGTGCTCTGGATAAACAAGTCAATTATGTAAAACTGTCAGACTCAAATGAAATATAAATCACTTTCCCCAGCTCGACTTTCTCCGCAGAGCAGCTTTAATTAAAAAGGGAAAAGGCAATTAAAACTGCAGTGCAAACAGCTTATGGCTGCTCAGTGGGGTCACTGTCTGTCCTCTCCAGTCTCTCTCTGTTGACTCATCATCTGTTTGGATCTTCTGCTCTGCTTTCCATTCTCCACACCTCTCTCCCTCTCCCCTGAGAGTGAATCAATACAAATGGGATTTATACATCATGCCGATGTGATGGATGCCTCTGCATTAAAGGAGGCCATATCACACACACATACACAAGGTTCACAACACACTATAACCTGGATACCCAAAGAGTGGACAGTAGAAATTATGGTGGTGTTCATGGATGTGGCAACTAATTTACTTAAATCAAAACTGATACTTGCGACATGGGATAAATACTACTAACACTCACCAATCAAAAATGGGAGTGAAAATGAAGAGAGAGATGAGTTTATTGCCATATCAGCTTCCCTGGTTATTTCATGGCAAATAAAATGTATAATAAATATTATTTGTTTATATTGGTTTTTAGCAATAAAAAAAAAAGACATCAACAACAATAAATAATATATAAGATAAAAAAAATATATTATAAGATTTACGCTTTACATTTAAAAACAATTCCGTTAAAGTTTCTAAATATAAAAAAATCGTTGTCTGATAATAGGGCATTGCTTATATATGTATATGTTTTGTGTTTATATTATACAAAGTCACTATAGAATAGTCACAAAACATTTAAAACCATAAAAACTAAAACATATATTTTGAAAGATGCAATAGTACACAATTTTTAGACCATTGCGGTGGTAGTTTAGAAAATGGAAAGCACATTGTTTCCTTTTTTTGTTTGTTTGTTTGTTTGCTTGCTTGCTGAAAAAAAACTAACATACGGCTTAAATACCTAAATGCAATCCAAATTGTGTGTTTTCTGAATGGTTTAACTACTGTAAAGTAATGCAAAAATGACCAACATTAGTCTAAAAATTCAAATGCAACAGCGACCAATATAAATCTAAAAAAGCAGGAATAATTGTGAATAACTTTATACACTATGTTCCCAATCCATCCCTCTGGATTTATTCATATTGACTTGACTGCTTCATTAAATATGCATCAAAAGTACTCAAATAGGAGCTTTTTGGGGTGATTTTCTGGGCCTGTGTCATTGTGCTAGGTTGTACGTCACTAAATAAACAGATCAGACAATGAGTTGCCTACGCAAGCGGGTATCAATTGGTGCTCAGCAGGAATAAACAAGCCAAATGCCAGCCACTTGTTGGAGCCAGTTGCCACGGCAACAGTCATGTTTGCATTGATTTATTGCTCTGCCCATTGTCTGCCATAGTGCTACAAGAACTGGCCAACTCTGAGGGCATGAAACATTATTCTCATCATGAATCTTGACTTGAGGTTTGTGAAATGCAGTCAAATCCTTATGATGGCCGGTTTGGAAGCAGAAGTGTCAAACATGTTTAGCATGCGCTATACTCGCCGACTTCTCTTGACATCTACAATAGGATAGCTTCTTGGGGGATTTTAGATGGTCCATTTTTCATCCAGAGCAGCAGAAAAATGAACGCTGAGCAAGGTGCATTTTTCACTTAGCACACTGCTGGACATCCACAGGGACAGACGTACACTTAAAAACAGCATTTACAGCAGTCGTACATAACCTGGAACAAAAACTAGAACAAATAACTAAACCTACCTTCTATACGAGCGACCCACAGGAGTTCAAAATGGTATGAAATGAGGAAAAGATGACATCCTATAAACAATCCCAGTAAAGCAGTCATGGAGGCTATACTGTATACTGTAGGTGCTTCCGAAATGGCATATTTAGGCACTATTCTATGCCATTTTGTAGTATAAATAGCATAAGTAGTGCATTCACATTGAAAATTCTAAAAAAGTATAAACATTCCCTTCTACTGTATAAATACCTGGATGATGCACTTATTCAATTGTTAAAAAGAAGTGTGGAATGTTATACATTCATGCGCAGCTTTACTCTCGTGCAAAAGGGGAGGAGCTATTGGGTGCTGAGGTTGGATTATTTTATTTATTTTAGAATGTGCAAGCAATATTCTCTTATGCAAGTGATTATGCCACCACCCAATGATGAATGCAGTTGCACTCATGATAAATACTATTTGGTAGTTTATTTCACTATTTTGGCAACTTAATCTTTGCCTGGAAAATGGTTTAAATTTGTTAACTTAAAAATAATAAAAAACCTTAAGAGTTCCATTTGGGATTACACTAAACTCATACACTACACAGTTATGCAAGTGTATAGTGTAACTTGTATATTTCCAGTTATCTAATCAAGCTCTGCCCCTCAGTTCAGAAATCCCACCTCTTATGGAAGGTCCTGCATACTGATATTGACTACCAAAACCCATGAACTGCACAGAACATGTAGTCACATTGACCACAAGGATATCAGTGCCAACATGTAGCACCATTGCACTTTGGTTGCCCTAAGATAGAGTTCTTGTGGGCCGACTCAATCTGCCATAATCCCATACCGACAGACAGCGTCAAAGCGAGCAATTTCCGGCGACCTCCGGCTATGCAAGCGACAGCAACCATTGTCGACCGGATGTGGGCATGTCGAGTGATGCAACAAATCCTTCAACTTAATGCAAATTTTGTGAGCAACAGTAGAGCTCATATGATCTTGTCTCAGCTCCTGCAGCAGTCAGTTGTATTTTCTGTGCCGTAGACCAGCACAGACCCATGTTTGCAGCAGATAAATAGCCGCAATAATGGAGAACACACTTTTTTTCTTGTAAATCTTTGCAATTAAGCATTATTATGCACTGATTCAATTTATATTTAATGTTTTCCCTGAACAATGTTTACTTTCATCTGTGCGTAAACTCACTCTGTGAATATCATCATAAACGTTAACCAAGCAACTTCAAGACGGGAGCACCTCAACCTTAGCAACTTCAAATTGCCACCCAGAGCAACACAAAGCTACAAAGTCACTGCTAGTGTGAATGAGGCATGACAGTCAGAAGGGCGAGGTTAAGAATATTGTGGCTGAATCCATCAAACTGAGATCAACAGAAAAGTACCGCCACTCCAAACGCAGAAACAAATGGTCAGATTTTTAAGATTACCAAAACAAACTCTATTTTTTTCCCTTAGTGGAATTACTTGCACAGATTAATTGTTCACCTAAAGAACAACAATGTTCTATTTATTACTTTCTTTTAATACTTTAAACCTACACACATACAAAGCAACATGACAAAGCTGAAACATATACTAACATATTGTGGCTAGCTTCTATTTACAGGATAATTCAATCCTCTTTTCTGGTCAGAGGGCAGCACAGAGTCTGGCTAATCCAGGAGGAACTGAAGGTCTGCAAGGAGCTGAACACCTCCGCTCCTCTACATCAGCAAACTACAAAATGCTGACATTACACACACATTTACCGCTGATGTTAGAGAGAGAGAATAGCCAGACGAAAATAATAAGATCGAGATCTATCTTTAACAGAAATATTTAATGAGCAACGGAGTGGCTTTTGCATTCAGTGGAAATAGTGTAGGTTGTGGTTAAAAACGCAGTGGGGAAATTCCTGATGGGACAGATTTGGCCTTGTCGCCGAGTTCTCCATTATCCCAAAGCTTCAAGACACCAGACATGACCGCACTACCAAAAACAGCACTGCGGGGAGATCCTTTCTTGGCACGTAATGAATGGCGCTTGCAGAGGGAAAGCTTTTCTTGTTTCTCTCTGCGTGACTGTTTAGTTATGCGCTCGTGTCTGGACCTCGTGTCAGAGGCCTAGGAGGACGACAGGCTGCAGCTGAGGCTCCTGTGCAACACCCTGCCAGGAGACCTGTCAAACAACCAACATGATGTCTGCAGGTGAGAGGAGAGAGAGGCTGGAAAAGAGGTCTGCTTGGACAGATGAGGGAGAGAGCAGGAGACAGGCTGAGAAAAGCAATGACATGCTCCAGCAGTCCTGGGAGGTCAACAGAATGATGGAATACATTTACAGAGAGAGAGAGAGAGACAGAGAGAGACAGAGACAGAGACAGAGACAGAGACAGAGACAGAGAGAGAGAGAGAGAGATCCGTCCATCCATCCATCCATCCATTCGTTCATCCGTTCGTTTATTCATTCATTCATTCCTTCATTCATCCGTTCGTTCGTTCATTCATTCATTCAGGTTGTGGGACATATAACAGTAAAATCTAAATGAAATAAAAGCAGAAAATAAAAATCTCAGTGGGGTCTGTTTTTTGTTTTTTAGAAATCAGTGACTTTCTCTGCATGGAAATAAAGCTGAAAAATTATCTTCTTTTGTGTTTCACTGGAGAAATGAGTTTGGAATGATACGAGCACAAGTAAATGATGGCAATTTTCATTTTTGAGGGCACTATCTGATAAAACCTCTACTGTGGCTTTCAAATCAAAGACTGTGCCAGGAGTTATCAGTTCAAATCATTCTAGAGAATCTTCAGGATCCACTCCCTGCACACACACACACACACAAAAATGCAATTCTGTGAAACAGACTGTCCTGTTACAAAGTTAATGGCCAGAAGCTTTACAGATGCTGAAGTAAAAGAAAAATGCTGCCAGTCGATCAGGGGTCACATCTGCAGGCATGGCGGTTATCGGATGGTTTGGAAGGTCAAAACCTAAATAGCTCCTTAAAGACAGTGAATATTGATGAGAAAGGCACATATGGGAGAAAGAGGAGGAGTAGAGAGGCATGAAGGTTATTGACATGAAGCTCTGCTAATTGAACTTTGCTTGGCGATAAGAGAGCTAGAAAGGCAAGACCGTTAAAAAGGCCTCGGGGGAGGCGGGACATAACTGGGTTAATGGGCATCAAATCTGATGTGGCCTTCAGTACCAGGTGGGTTAGCGCACCACACACACGCACGCATGCACCTGCCATCTTCAATCATCAGGCATGCAACACTGATAGCACATTCCGATTCTGTGCTGCAATTCACAGATCACAGGGTTCCCACGCTTTTCAGCCAAGACCTGCATTAACTTTTTCAAATACCTTTCCAGCTGAGTTTGATTTCTGCATAAGTCGTCATCTAAAGCGATTTTAAAGATTGCATTTTCAAGTCAGAACTAAATTCTGAAAGATTGGAAAACTAAATCCACTTTTTATTTTACATGATATGAAATAATTCTAATATAAAAATATACAATATCATAATAATACCAAACAGTCTATACACAAAAAGATTAATAGCTATACATATATACATTTTTGTTATTTCCTGTTTTTCCATTACTTTTTATAAGCTTCAAAATAAACAAACAAAAATAATACATAACACTGATATGTCTATGTTTTCCAAAACTGTTACAAGTATAGGCCTTAAATACAAATAAAAATACAGAAATATTAATTAACAAGAATCAGTCAAATCACTGATTTTTCAATGACCATTTATAAGAACAAACCCTGCTAATTCCAGTTATATAATCACAATTATAGGCCTTTACAAAGTAAATAGACCCAAATAAACAGAAAATCCAATCAACTTTATTAGTTCCCTGATATTTAAAAATTGTATTCCAATTTATAGACCTTAAACACCAAGCAACGGCACTCAATGCTCAAGAAACCAAGTCTGATTGCTCAATGGGTTCTCCTCACCCCTTACCAATCCATCAGCAAACACGCATCAACATTCACAACACAAACAGCTTCCTCCCACCATTCCCACACTCTCGGATCCTTGTGGATGGCCATGAATGCTGCGATTCAAAGGCGCAGCAGTGCCTGCGGTCTCTATAGAAGAACACATGTCCATTTAAAACTCGAATTTACTGTACATCTCAGTCATGAGATGCCATTAATCACGCTTTACAAAGCCCTGCATAGAGCACAACAAAAGCCTGCCTGTGTTTATTTCATTATTCAATTGAGCAGAGCCGTGACTTACAGTCGCCAGTCTGACCCGACCTTGGCCAGAGAGAAAAAGCGTCTAGTGTCTTTCGTACTGAACCGGCATCACATTTGTGGTTTTTATTATGGTTGAGCATAGAATCAAGAGCAAGAAATCTAATCTAATCAGGATCGGTACAAAACTATCCTTCATACTCTGGCTGAAGGAATGATACTCACAACTGTGTTCTCCTGCTTTGACCTACAAGGATGAGGGGATGATAATTTATGACCTAAATGAGTGTAATAAAGGCGAGAGTCAGGCCTGATACATTTTTAATGTAAATCCATCTGACCTGGATTAGGAGTTATGATTAAGAGTGCATGGTCTGATGCTTAAAAATGGCAATTTATTAACATCACTCCGTAGTGCTGGTGAAAGCCAGTGTTATTCTGTTGGCTGTGTGAGAGAACAGCATGAGGTTTACTGCAATCCAGTATCACACACCTCCCATCTGGCCTCAGGAGAAAAAAAAGGGAAAGTTTGCTTTGAAGTCTTGAATCCTTCTACGCAGAACGAATACAGAAGCTCTGATGGCCGATAACGTTAAGTGTTCAATCTCTGGTCACGAATCGCCTCACGTCATTATAAAGCGTAGATTGTTTTCAGTGGAACGGTACATGCAAACACATGCACTCAAACAAACGCACTTATGTGTAATAAGATTATGCTGGGAAAGCATATCGATTGCTATGATGACATGTGTTTCCTTTCCACATTTCAGTCAGGATTGTTCTTATAATCTTAAGAGAAACAGCAAAACCCTGTCTGTGAGACACATAAGAGCGGTTACTTATACGGGAGTAAGTTCAAATAGCATATTCAGGACCAGCCTATTAATACCTTTCTGGTTGTACTGTATCTGGTTGTTTAGTTTGTAGAGGGTAATATGTACTGCATTCTGTGAAAAAGTACATACATTTTGCATAAATGGTGTTTTTAAATATGAAAACATCTAAAAATACTGTTTTATGCACGTCAGGCCAGTTGATGGTGATGTCAAACTCGCATGACATCACTGCTTTCACAAAAATGTGTTTTAATAATGGTATCAAATTACTGCTAAGTGTATGGTTTTTGAATAACATGGCCAGGTATCGTTTGTAAATAACAATTTTTCAATTAATAATAATAATAATAATAATAATAATAATAATAATAATAATAATAATAATTCATATTCATGCAGATACACAAAAAACAATGAAAAATGTTGTATTATGCTCGTAGATGCCAGTAGATGGCGATGTCAAATTCACATGACATCTACTTTCACAAAATTATGTTGTTGTAATTTAATAAAGGTACCGATAAATGGGACCATTTTCAAGTAACATGACCTTTCAATGCCCAAAATGTTGTCACCAGCCAAAAGATCTGTTCTTCGTTAAAAGTCCTAAAAACTTGTGATGTCAAAAACAATAACTTCTATAATGCATCGTGATCCAGATGAGGATGCTTCATATTACTTTAGTAGGACCATAAACGGTTACCATGTACTGATGCTTTTTTTTTTTTTTTTGTGGTAGCATTCAATAGCGAAAGAGGCGAGACGCTTGAGTGAGAATTTAAAAATGCTCAAACTATTTTAAAAGCCTACATGGGCATATTCTGCTGCTTGTGAGTTTGCTGGGACAGTCTGTCACTGAAACTGAATGTAAAGTAGAACCAAAAGATCCACTAAGTCAATAAGTGCACACGATAAAAAGCTTCATCTCTCCCACTCACTGAGCAGTGGAATACAAGGCATGTTCTTATCTCTCATTTGATGCATTCAAGAAGCATGTTTTCTTTGAGCAGGTAAAATTAAAGGTTCAGTTCATCTGACTGCTTGCACTGTATTTAGTGGCAAAATTGTATACATTTGAAGTAAAGTTGAAAATGAAAGTTGCAGTGCATGTTTAATTATTCATGAGATTACGCCCTACCAAAACCCCTAAATCATTATTTTGTAAAATCTCAACAACTGGAATGGGTTTTAAATGTTGTTGTAGACAATGTTAAAGTACAAAAGCTTTAATATTGTATTACACAATCTTCGATGTCAAATGCTAAATTGTTTCACATGACTAAATTAAACTGGGCAACGTGGTGTATTCTACTGTTTGGAAACTTACATTTTGAAAAAAAAAAAAGAAAAAAAAGATAGATTCTGATTGTGCAGCGCTTTCTTATTAAGTTCTGTGAATGTTCCGTGAATACTGTAAAGTAGAACATTGGTCCAATTAAAGTTTATGGTGGCTGAGCTACACAGCATAAAGACACCGGAATAGAAATGAAGCAAGAATGTAAACAATACATCCTGCCGCTCATGTCTAGAACAAGCACAAACATGGCCTTTTCAAGCTGCACACCGAGGGAAATCTTGTAAGAAAAACTATCAAACCTTTTTAAGCATCACATGAATCACTGAAAAAGCACAAAACAGTGTTACATATAATGACATTTTGAGCACTTCTGTAATGAGGGAGAACGTTATTGACGTGGGTGACTTTTTTTCTGCTGACATGTAAATCTGGTGGGTTTTCAGTCAGCAGCATATGATTCGCAGTTCCTGCAAACAAGAGCCCAAAGGTCTGCTTCATGAGCATTTGACAATAATGAAATGATCCCACAGACATGTTTGCATGCTCAGAAGTCCAAAAGCTCGTCGTCACTCTTCACTGAAGCACAAACTGCAGTCACAATCCAGCAACTCTTAACAACAACAGATTTCGTTTTAGACACAGGAAGTTCTATCGCCATGTCTTTATGATGCAAAAAGCACTGATAGTATACAGCGCACAGTTAAGGCAACCCGTTTAGTAAATCACACAAAGCATCAAGGTTCTCCTTTATGCTGTCAGCCAAAAGCTGAAATCAAAGTCAGGAAAGCAGCCTTCTGGCATATTTTATGAGGTTTTTTTTTAAGACACTTCAGCTCAGTCAGCATTAAAAAAGGTGATACATCCATTTAAAGCACAACAAAATAGAGCAGAGACATTCGTTGAGAAACTCTGACTTTCACCAGACTGTTTCTCAAGGTGGAAGTGGTAACAGTCAGCTGCTTCTGGTCTTGTCCTGATCTGTGGTTTTGCAATGACAACGTATGAGATTACAAGACCTGGAGAATTTGTAATTAACACACATTGTATTTTCTGCAGTATAAAGTTACATTTTTTAATCATCTTAAACATGTCATAACTTCCAAAGTGACATATAATGCAATTAGAATCAAGAAACTAAAACATTGGTTACATTAATTAAAATAATGCAAGTTGGGGGTTTTTTTAAAGCACAGAGGTTCAGTTTCTCTTTGAGTATGTGTTTAGTAAATTACATACATGAATTAAGCTTGTTTTGAAAATTTTATACATATATTTTTCCTGCGCAACACGGTGTCGCAGTGGGTAGCACAGTCGCCTGACAACAAGAAGGTCGCTGGTTCGAGCCTTGGCTGGGTCAGCTGGCATTTCTGTGTGGAGTTTGCATGTTCTTCCAGTGTTCACGTGGGTTTCCTCCGTGTGCTCCAGTTTGCCCCACAAGTCCAAAGACATGCGCTATAGTTGAATTGGGTAAGCTAAACTGTCCGTAGTGTATGTGTGTGAATGGGAGTGTATGGATGTTTCCCAGTGATGGGTTGCAGCTGGAAGGTCATCCCTTGCGTAAAACATATGCTGGATAAGTTGGCGGACTAAGCCGAAAAGAAAATGAATGACTGAATGAATGAATACATTTTTCCTGTTTTGAATACTGAAATTAAGAGGATTTGTTATAAATTAAGAGGAACATTATTTCTGAACGATAAATTATAAAGTGTTAAAGTGATAAATTTATTGTTTTATTAATTTATTGTGATAAATTCTTATTGTTAAATCAAACATTTTGAAATACATGTATGGCTGAATGTTTTAAGAATGTTTTAAGAATAAATAAAAATACAGATTAAGAACATTAAATAAGTTAGCAAAGCTTTCTTTTAATTTAATTAGCTCATGTTTTGTTAAAACCACATTCGGGATCACAGATTTGTACAAAATATTTTTTTTTAAAAATAAAAAAAGTGGCGTATTGGTTTAATAATTGCATAATAACTGGTAACTGATAGCATGTAAGGTGGTATTATTGTAGTATTTAATTAATGTATGGGAGAGGATTAAGGGATCTCCAGTATGCACACTATTCAGGCAATATTATAGTAATATCCATGGTAAAAAGCAACTAGTTAATAGTGATCATGTGTTCCTAACCTAAAGTACTACCCATGTTATCTTCAGGAAAAGAGAACAAACCATCAACAGGAAGGAAGATCTTCATGAACTGCTCTTAACATGTCTGCAGAGGAAACATGGTGCCAAAGTGGTGCAATACCAACTACTTGAGCAACCATAAACCTCATGTGACACTTTAAAACAAAACAAAACCACGTGAAGAACACTCAGTGCAGTCACCAAGAAGGGAAATGCTTCCTCTCTTTAGACTGGAGAAGTGCCGTAGTTGGTCAGTGCTCTCATCCATGTTTCTGCATCTCTAGCTTTCCTTCATCACAGACACACACACACACACACACACACACACACACACACACACACACGCATACGCACACACACGCATACACACACAAACTCCTAAATATTTGATCAGCCTCCCAACCTTCAGTTTGAGAAGTAAAAGTGCCATGTCATGAACAGCTGGGATTCGGTCTCACCAAAAGTGTTGGTGAGAAACACTTTTAAAATATCTTAAGCTATGTTTACATGACAATGATCAGCCAAAATTGGAAAAGTTTTTTCCTTTGCATTTTAGTAAAGCTTTACATTTACATAACTTCTTCAAAACCATCCGCGTTTACACTCATGAAAATAACCAAAAACGCTGTATAACTTATGCCAAACCAGTATTTGGGAGCAGTCACCATTTTCGTAAACAGCACTTGTAGGAAAGTGACTGCAGTGTGTGTGTTGGTCTCCACATTTGTGAAGTAAATCCACAATTTGCTAATGGATCATTAGCAAATATTTAAATGAAATGGCATTAAATTGAATGAGGTAGCCTGTTGCTTGATACACTTGCATGCATAGTGTGAGAAATTAACTGCGGTTAAACTGGTCAAAAAAATAAAAAACGAAACACCCAAAATCACATATGGTGCCATGATGAACACAAACTGTTGTTGCGTGAAACACCGGAGAAAACTAGCATTGAATGGTAACATAATGACATTAATGGAACTATGTATTATAACATCTAAAACAGGGAAATTAAAGAAACATTCAGATTGAGGCAAATAATGAGATTACTGATGTTCATGTAAATGTAGTCATTTTGGGTGTTTACACTAAAACGACAGTGGTGACATTTTCAAAAACTTTGCAGATTTATGCGTGACAAAAATGCAGTTGTCACGTAAATAAATAGGCAAAACATACAAGGTGTATTAAAAAAAAAAAAAAATCCCCAAAATGTAGTTTTACCTTGTAACAATGGCATTTAACCATTTTAATGTCCTTTTGCACTTGAGTTAGAAAACTGAACAAGAAAATTCAGTTCATTTCACTTAATCATAATATGTGATTTATATAAACAATGATTCATAATGAGTACCTGGAAAGGCATTTTGAAGCAAAATATTTAGTTAATCCAGGCTGCTGTCACAACAGTATTATTTTGCTCAATAATATAAATGTTATATAATATGCATAAATAAAAAAATAAAAAACATTTTGAAAGGAATAATCACCCCCAAAATATAAACTTAATCACCATTCACTCACCGTCAAGTGGTTTTGACTGTTTATTAGTGTTGTTTCTTTTGTGTATATTTTAAAAAGAATGATTGCAACCATAGTTCAGAGTTCCTTGCCTATGGCCATATTGCAGAACCCTTCAATAGCTTTAATTTACCGTAGTATAGCTTTTAAGAGTAGTTTTACTTCAATAGAGCTTGTAAGTGTACTTTTAAGTTCTTAATGCACATCCAGGCATTCTGCTGGCACAGGTGAGGCTATCAGTCAGACCAAAGGCAAGATAAATACATCTGCTCTGAAGTTTTCCACGCTTTCAAACCAGCAAATGAAGGCGGTAGATCATGAAGGATATGGATAAAATGATTACTGCTCGTTCATTTTTAATCTGCCCCTAATCTTCAGGGTGATATGCAATCTTGCCTTTTAAAAAATAATAAAGCATGCTGGGAGAGCAGGTGGTACATACTGCCATAAGGAAGATGAACACATACATTCTTTATTCCATAAGACTGTTGTCTAATTCTTGGACAACAATGCATTAGTTCGCTATTACTGTCAATTAAAATACCACTCCTGAGATATATGCACCAATAAAGAAAATATAAGCGTTGCTTAACAGTCAGGTTGTGTTTTTTCATAACACTAGGGCCCCATGGTGTCCGCAATGCAGAAAGATGTCCACAAACAAAACTTTAGAATTCAGTTATAAAAGTAGACCTTATTTCCATAATTTGCAATGTAAAGATCAATAAATCAAACATCAGGTTGTTCTCTTTATCAAATTTGCCATATGGACTCATTTCTGTGAATATTAAACTGCTAAAATATTTACAATAAAAAGTCACTTCATAATTTAACTTTTTATTTGGGAAAAAAAAAACTAACAACGTGAAAACAATGATGCATACAAAATGTTACAAGCCAAAATAAGTTTGGTTCAAGTAAAAATAAATAAGAAAACTATGACAAAAATATAGGCCTATCACAGTTGTACAGTAAAATTAACTACTCAATAACTAAAAGTTAACTATAATAATAACTAAACAATAATAATACAACTAAAATTAATTACTCAACTGTTAGTAGTAGTAGTAAATAATTGTTGTTGTTTTTTTCATTTTAATGGGTAACAGCAAGGATAAATAGCATTTGATTGAAAAAAATAATATATAATTCCTAAAAAAACAACAACGCATAAGCAGTAAAACAGAAGTTGTAAACTTAAATTGTACCAGTTTCTTGACTTTAATTGGATGTGCTTTTTGTTGATAAAAAGATAAAACAACCATTAAAATGGAGTTTAAAAAAATAAATAAATAAAAAAATAGCACAGAAACAAAATGAATAAATTAAACAAGCTATTTTTTTCTCAAATTCTGAGGACCCTAGAACAGGCAGAGAATGGAACTCGCATGCCAACAAGAAGCCCTGCCTCATGCCTGAGCGCTTAGAGCATTGTGGGCAAACGCCAGGATGCACGCCATCTGTCATTTTGGGACCTGTTGGTGAGGAATAGAAGAGCTCAGGCTGTTTAAAACCACTTCTTCCTCTTTCAGTCATGCATTTCCATGAATGGGCAAATAGCAGAGCTCAACAGAGATAGCGAACTGCTTTAATTACTGCAGCAGTGGGGCAATCGGCAGCTTAATCACCCCTCATCACGGGCCTGCCTCGAACGCCGCATTTGCCTTCGCTCCCCACCGGGGATCTGCCTCCAACAAATTCGACACAACAAAACCAAAGCAACAAACAAGCAACAAAACCAACACACATCCTCCACCTCCTCTCTAGTTTGTCCATGTCTTCAGCGTTCTCCACCGCCTCTCCAATGTTATCGTGGCATGAATTATGTAAGGAGTAAGAATTGTAATTAACAAGGCCTTCTCCGCGTGAGCTCATCGTTCCCTCAAGCTGAATCTCAGCAACAGGCAACATACACAAGCAAATATGTGTGTTAGAGCAGAACCCCGGCACTGAAAAGACCCATGAAATATTCAACAGGCTCGGAGGAAGAGCTTTAAATTATTCAGATTTAACAATCTTTTCTATCTTTGGAACTTTTAGCGATTCCGCGTCGCTATATTTAAAAGTAGTACCATGTTTAAGCGCATGAGAACAAAGTCAGAGGAAGAAAAAAAATATATAGGAATACGTAGAGGAGCGACAGATGTTCCGCTTACGGACTTATGGAATAAAGGGAATTAACAATTACAAGAGAGACAGAATGAGAAAGAGATTAAATGTGTTGTTTTTGTTTTTTTTAAGCGCAAGATTAATGGTGGTGGGCTAGGGCTAATAAATCTAACTGAAAATTTTGCCTCGTGATGATATAAACATGGCGAGACATGTGTGGGCTAAATGGTGAAGCATCTTTCTATATAAAAGGGGGGGGAAAAAAATCCACATAAAATTCCTTTCATTTCAGATAAACATTAGCTAAATTAGGGCAGCACGGTGGCGCAGTGGGTAGCACAATCGCCTCACAGCAAGAAGGTCTCTGGTTCTAGCCCCGGCTGGGTCAGTTGGCATTTCTGTGTGGAGTTTGCATGTTCTCCTCGTGTTTGCGTGGGTAAATGTGAAAATATGATTTTTGAATGCAAGTAAATGCAAGCCATTTGGTCAAATTAATGGATGACAATGTTCCATAATCATTCGATGAAGATTGATATTTTTGAGAAAAATGAAACAGACTTGTCCTGACATGAAATTTACACATAAATAACATCACTTAATGTCATCAAGCTACTCTTTTTATAAATACACCTGACAAGATGTTTTGGTATAGAAACTATTACTACAATGAATGACATTTTAGTGAGCATCATCTATAGATCTCAAAAGATTCATTACATTTATTGCTTTTGCTCAATGTTACATCATGAGAAACACAAACTGAGTACTTAATGCATAAATGCACTAATCATATGAATTGATATGACCTCATATAGGCTGCGTAACAAAATAATTGTGAACCATAATGCAGTTAAATAGTTTAAGATTGAGTACATCAAGTCCACACCACAGAACATGTGTTATGTAGCATACAAGGAAATCAAAAGAAGGAACTTATTTATTTCAGTGCTTTGATTGGTTGACATTACTTTTTCCTGAGCACACATTTCAAAAACAACTCCTCACTTAAAGTATACACAACTGTTATTAAATGGCATGGCAAAACACACTTTCCTGTATGGGCCACAGTTCTGGTGAAAAACATACCAGAAGAAAAACCCATACTGTTTTCCATAATGCATCTCATAAAAATACATGCTGTTCTTTGGGTGACAGCAAAGTCTCTATTAGACCATCCGGTTGGTGGTTGGCAAGAAAACTTGTTCCTGTCAGAAACTGACTCTTGAAAGAAAACAAATAAGTGCATGACAAACTACGCCCATATCATTTATGCATGTTAAACATAACATTACGAAAACAACTTGATCGAGATTATTCTTGACATGATTGATCTGCAAGCTTGAAAAAATAAACTATTTAATCATTTTCATAGCATGAGACTTTAAAATGAAACCATATAAATATTCAGGCATGTTTAACTTAACATTGAAAGTATGAAAGTACATTATGACTTATCGATTGCTAGTGTCATCGTGACCAACAAATTGTGGAAATTTTGAAAATGCACAAAAGCAAAGACTTTGAGCCAACTGGTGTTTCATGTGAATGTTTGCTTCATCTATGATTCAACATGAATCATACTTGAGCAGCACTAGTTTCACATGTATTGAAAGTGTGGAGTCTAAATATCCCTGCTCCGACACAACCATATGACTGTTATGCATTATGAGGGTGAGTGTAACACGAGCTATTGCTGATCTGATTGAAACCTGGGCTATAGTGGAAACAAGCTTTGGAGGAGGTCATATTCATTGGCTGACAAAGCGTACACAGGCGTTAACGGAGCGTGGTGAGATCAAGTGACCTGTGGGCGACTGCAAGAACAGACGGCCCGCAGCTGATTTTTACCGACCACAGAGTACAAATTTGGGCTTGTGCTATAAAATGCACTCAAAAGAAATAATTGGAAAATAACAGAACTTGGGTTTTTGTACCATATTGCAGACAAAATAATTAGTAAAAAAAAAAATAAAAAAAGAGAAATCAAGGTCCCATAATGAAGTCAAAATCATAAACTGTAAAAACACCCTTAATTTTCTTAAAAGGTCAGATTTATGCCCAAACTCAGAGCATCCAATCAGTATTATTTAAGACGGTCAGTAGTTAAATTTTGCCTGTCAATTTATTGTCAATTATAAAATTTGAATTTTCACTCAAAATGAAAATGATTTTAATGCATATACATTACACCATAAGAAACCACAGATACTGTGATTATTTAACATAGAATATTAACACTACGATATATAGACTTGTTTTGACAAACTCTATTTTTACTTTTATTAATTCTATATTTTTTAAAAATCACAGTTCACTTGGGAAATAGATGTTTCATTGCTACATGTCATTCATTTTACCCATTAACCTAGTAATTATATTAATGCTATTATTATTATTATTATTATTATTATTATTATAACTATAATAATAATAATAATAATAATAATAATAATAATAATAATATCATTTTTATTATTATTTCCACTTAAAAAAAGTGTAAACTTAATGCATATAAATTATTACACAAAGAATTCATTAAAAATATTGATTAAATGCATTACAATATATAATATTATAATAATGCCTCACAGTGGCGCAGTGGGTAGCACGTTCACCTCACAGCAAGAAGGTCGCTGATCGCTGGTTCGAGCCTCGGCTGGGTCAGTTGGCGTTTCTGTGTGGAGTTTGCATGTTCTCCCTGTGTTGGCGTGGGTTTCCTCCGGGTGCCCCGGTTTCCCCCACAAGTCCAAAGACATGCGGTATAGGTGAATTGGGTAGACTAAATTGTCCGTAGTGTATGAGTGTGAATGGGTGTGTATGGATGTTTCCCAGAGATGGGTTGCAGCTGGAAGGGCATCCGCTGCGTAAAACATATGCTGGATAAGTTGGCGGTTCATTCTGCTGTGGCGACCCCAGATTAATAAAGGGACTAAGCCGAAATGAAAATGAATGAATGAATATTATAATATGAAATGCTATGATATAACTGTTTTAAAAGGTGCTCTTTGTTTATTTTTCATTTTTTTTTACATAATGAAATGTCATTGCCTGAAACAGACATTTGTTCCTGTGTTTGTATAAACGGATCCAATTATTTAACAAAGCATGCCATCAGTATTGTGGAATCAGGACCGCTGTCTCGGTCCCGTTTACAGAAGGAGTCGCCCGACAGATCCGAAACCAACCAAGACATACAGGCTCAGAAAGAGTCTGAGTCACCATCCACAACAACAACAACATTAACAACAACAGCACAGATGTAGTCTTTAATCTGGCATAAAAGTGCAGAATGCGCCAACAGGGCCAAAGCTTTGAGTTCTGGTAATGTCATCTCCACCCAGGCTCATCCATTGAGCTCTGAAATGATTTTATTCCATGAGTCAATGCAACATGACAAAAAAAAAAAAACACTTAAAAAAACCTTTATATGGCATTCATTGAAATACCATAGTAATTGAAATGACCCTGGGTTGTTACTGGGGGCTATTACAAAGGTTTTTAAACTTTATCACTTACAATATTGTAATCAATGTCAGGGAATTTATCTTATATAGTTCTTCTAAGGGTTAAACCTGAAATATTATCTCTAGAAGGTTAAAAAACGAATGTCAAATTAAATTCTCAAACCAAGCCTCAACATGTCACAAATAGCTGTTGAACTTAACCGATTCTCTGCAAACTTTACCAGACAGTAAACAGTGAACGAGACTGTCAACAAGATCCAAATCATACTGTAAGCTCAGAAAATGCATTGCTTGCATGGGGGGAAAAAAAAAAAAAAAAAAATGGGTTGGAATTCATAGATACACTTAAGACTTACAGATATTATAGAATAACACCACTACAGTACAAACTTAAACAACATGCAGACTTTAACAGGATTTCTACAAATTGTGACAAAAATGTTGATTTTTAGGAGGAGACAAACGCCGATTTCGAAAGTGTTGATTTAGAGTTTTGCTCCATGAGACTTTGTTCTATGTACTGGTATCTTCAGAATTTCTTATTATTATTGTATCACAGTATGAAGCCATTTTCCCTACACAAAATTTGAAAACCAATTACTGATACATTTGTTTTACGTACATTTCCCCTTCTGATGCATGTATAAAGTTTCTGAACATGAACTTTAGACCCTCAAAATGATATTCACTTAAGAGAAGTAGAACGAGAAAAAAAAAAAATGGAGAAAAGACAAAAAAGGGAGTCTGAAAGGAATGAGCTGAGTGCTTTTCTGTGCAGGTCTTTAATGCAGGTGTCTCAGCTCAGACAAGGTGTCTCTGCTGCACAAGGAGATATTTAAATAGAGCTAATTTTATTCAGCAGCAGAGCCAAAAATAGGTCAATGTCATCCAAAATAACTTGAGCACCAGGACTCGGCTCTCAGATGAGCCCCTGTCGCTACTGAAGCACTTTCAGGAGTGCCCACATCCTGCCTGTGTTCGTCCAGTAGGGCTGAATGAAGAAAAAAAGTGCTACTACTCCTGCAACAAAAGAAGTCCTGTCTCAAGGAGAGCTGAAAATATCCTTGATGCAAACAAGTGCCACGAGACCAAATAAAACTCAATTCCCCTTCAGGCCTTTTCTCTGTGTCCATGCTTTCAAAGACTCCCTCTATGCCAAAAGAGTACGAGGGTGCATCTGTGCTTTAAAATGTGCCCTAATGCATGAAGCCTAATGGCCAAAATACTCTAGTTGATCAGTAAGGTTGACTAGTTATTGACAGAAGTCCTTTATTTGCAGGCTGAAAATGTAACATTATGTACAGCAAGTTAATCTGACTGCATTGGAATAGAGAAGACTTTAAAAACAAAACAACTCAAACTATTTGTTATTGCTATAAGTTCTTGTAAAATATACATACAGATATTTTAGACAGCCCATATTTTAAACTCTGAGAAAGCTCAAAACGGGACAGCAATTCATGTACTGGCTGTAGTGGTGGGGATGATCTTTAAAAAAAATTAATAATAATAATTTAATCTGAAGCAAAAGAGCACATAATTCATCCATTTCAGTTCTTGTCTGGCCAACCACAGGAGAGACCAGCAAATGTTTGTGTCTTAAAAAATAAAAAGAACCAACAGTCAGATGGAGCAAGGGGAGAAACGTGTGACTACTGTACTACATTGTGAACTGGACGTGACAGAATGAAATTAGTGACCCACACCCAAATCCAGCCATAGCAAAGGAAAGGTGATGACAGTCAGACCTCAGGGATCCGTCTATGGACCAGTCTTTCCAGGAACTGTTGCTTCATTATGTATGAGATGTGGAAAGATGCTCACGGGTGGTTTGAAGCGTTACCAGGCAGATCCTACACTGACCAGCAGCTGGGAAGGCTGAAGTGACCACTCTTCACTTTCTTACAATCTCAAAACAATTGCACGACACAAGTTATTACCAGATCTTCTTATTATTTTACTTCCCCTGATGACAAGTTCACCCACCCCGAGATTGCGGTGCCATTTACACTAACGCATTTTCATTTTAAAATGCAAAAGTTGTGATACCGTTATGCCTGGCGTTCAAATTACTCTGCCATTATCGACCCATGAAAATGGAACGTTTTGGATATTTGCAAGCAGAGGTGTTGTACAGTATCCACAGTCACTTTTTGACTTCTGAGCTATTGCCTGATTCGTCAAGTGACTATTACACAAAATGGTAGACAGCAAATAATAATGCCGGCAAAATACTGTATGTGCATTGCATTCCCTCTCTCACTTGCCCTGAACCATTATGTCATTCTTCCTTTCAAATCTTTACTTAATGTGCAAACAGGATTTTGCGGTTACCTCCATAAACATAAAGGCTCAATGACCTTCACATCCACTAGGAATCATCCATCACTTTTTAACAGCCGGAGTAAAATAATCCGCTGTGCCGTATGGATCCAGAGTAAAGGATATTAATGGCATCAACCACAGTGTTTGATCTCGCTATAAACCTGACCTCATGTGAATCAAGAATCTGATTGTTATCGTGAGGACTGATTTGGGGCAGACAAGTGCAACTGAAGGATAAGGTTAGAGGATGAAGTGTGCTTACAGTGCACTGACCCAGCTTCCACACGTCACACCGGAACAACTCAGACCTACTTCTGTATGTCCAAGACGTGAAGGGCAAATGGGAATGACAGAGCAGAGCCCCACAAAGTAACTAAAAAGAAGCTAAAGGGAAGAGATTTACCTCCCCGTCTGAGCACAGATCGTCTCGCTCCACAAATCTGAAACGTGCGTGTCTGTGTCTGCAGCTTCAAGGCAAAGAGAGAGAGAGAGACGCGTGTACATCAGACACTCTCTTATCACATTCCACCCACTAAAGAACTTCTTTTAGGCTCTATCTGCTAACTCCGGCACGCTGCCAGCTCCCATCTCTTTCCCTTTACTGCGTCACCCTCCATCTCATGGCCACCCCTCTCGTCCCCTCCTCCACAGCATATGTCCTGGTTCCGCAGCAGGGAGCAGATTTGTGGCCACACGCTGGTCTAGTGGGCTGTGCAAGGACCTGATCTGACTGAACGGTTTAACACTCTATCTGAAGATGTCTGGTTAAGTTAAGGTCTACATGTTCTCCGAAATTCATCCTCACCCTGTTGGACTCTCATAGAACAAAAAGGGAGATGTTAAGGAGAATGGTAATGCTGAGAAAGTCTATGGAGTCAATGTCTGTCCAATAGAGCAGATAAGGCCTACGGGGTAAATTTCTCCTTCCCTGGAAAACAATCACAAACTGACCCACCATCACTATACCCACCATATGCTTGGGACTGCCCTGTTTTCTAGCTCAAAAAACAAACATCTTATCAGTCCACTACACTTAGTCTTCTTATATGCATTAGTCTTTGAATCCCACCATCACAATGGTTAGGAAAGAAATGTAGATTGATAAAATAAAATATACATTTAAAGGGTATTTCACCTAAAAATTAATTCTCTCTATTTACTCAGCCTCAAGTGGTTCCAAAAAATGTTTTTGTGTTTTATTTCTGTAGAACAAAAAATAAGATATTTTGAAGAAAGCAGAAAACCTATAACCATCGACATCTATAGTAGGAAGTCAATGGTTACATGCTTTCAACATTCTTTAAAATACCTAATTTTATGTTCAACAGAAAAAAACCCTCAAATGTTTGAAACGGGTAAAGAGTGAGTAAATGATCACAATTTTTATTTTTGGGTGAACTATTCCTTTAAACAAGCACAAACATTCAGATATACACCAATGTGTCTATTGTTTATTAGTTCAAAGTCTCAAAGTAGCTGTAGTGAAAAAAAAATCTCATGACAAAGCAAAAAAAAAACAAAAAAACAAAACAAATGTTCCTTACCTTATACACCTGACCATACGTGCCATTGCCCACCAGCTCAACCAGCTCAAAAATTCCTGCAGGGTCCTAAAAGCAGAAGGATTCATTGTTACCAAAAGTACATACACAAATAGCATTAATACTTTGACAGCATAAAAGTATTTGTGACATATTGTGACAGATCTGTAATGTCCTGTATGCTATATAGGAAGAGTTCAAATGAAGGGGAGTTGTTGCAGAGGCTGAGCAAATAAAATGTGCCAGTTTAAAAAAAATAATAATAATAAAAAAATAAATAAATAAGTTCAATGATGAATCATTCACAACAACCGCAGGAACGTGCATCAAGGAAATAAACTGTGATTCCATGTTGACTTTAATAAACAGCACAGTGTTTCCAGAAGCATGCTAATTGCATCTCAGCTCACACAAACACAAAAACCCCTGGTGTCTTCCATCACACAACTGTTGCTGTGTACCATCTCTCATGACCAGCACCCAACCAAGTGTGAGATTCAAATCCAACACTCCATCTAACACCTAAATAAAGAAACGTTAAATAAAAGAGTCGATGCAGGGAAAAAGAACAGGCAATTTCATGTGCGCCATTCAATCTGGCTTCACCCAAACGCCACCTGACCGAGTGACCCTAAACATCAGAAGCCTTCGCACAATCACCAATCTCTGTCTGAGAGAAAGCGGTTACGATAAGGCGGCAAAAAGAGAGTGATATCTTGAGAGATGTCATTTCTCAAAAGGACAAAGACAGCATTGTGTGCATAGGTGTATGGATGTTTTTTTTATTTATTATTATAGCTCCAGTGGGAACTACTGACAGATGGTGAGATTTTAAACTCAAACTTGTTTAAACCCTTTTAAACAAGAAATCAACCATCAGATTAGCATACATGAATGGAGTTCCACACAAGTGTGACTCATTTTCATGACCGCACATGTCCTGCACTTAATGGCTAAGCTGCAAATGTTTTGGCTAATCCTAAACTATGGGTAAATTTTAAGTTCAAAAATAAAAAATGGCTAAAATTCCACTTCAAATTGCCATATAACTTCCAGCTAAGACGTTACAAGATTTTATTCTGACACTTTAAAGGACATTTCAAATTCTAATGGCTTTATATGATATTGTAGTGAGGACCCACAGTACTACAAAGTTATGTCATACATATATGCATACTATGTCATGTGATATATGCACTGAATCCATAAAAGTATCAAAAACTTGTAAAACAAATGTCAGAATACGCAGAAAACTAACAAATAAACAAATAACTTCTATTGTCATTAAGTGTAAATACATACATCTGAAACACACTTACTCTGACCTGAACCTTATTAAAAAAAATCTAAAAGAATGAATATTCAAATTTTATTATATTTAAAAATCTTTAAAAACTTCTTACTGACAAATGGATGGTTGGTGGTTTGAAGGACAGTGATAAAGTACAATTTCTTTCAGTCAATGAATACTCAAATGATTACTTGCCTTATTAATTAGTTACATTGAATAACACTTCAGTAGTTATCTTCTCTATATAGTGGTAAAAATGCATGATAATAATAAAGCAATAAAAAGAAAGACTTCAGTTGTTGCTTTAACTGTTTTGATGCTAACAATTCCTCTATCTTTGACCCACATAATAGGGGAAACGTTATTTGTGAAACAAAATATACTTAAAATTTGCACACCACAATGGTGGTCCATTTGTGCACACTGAAGGGTTTTTTTGTGATTCAAAACGGTTTATATTTAACACCACAACATCACCTAGAGAACTGATGCTTAATACATGTTTGGGCTTTTGGGGGTGAGTAAGATCTCATCCTTATGCTGACTGGCAAAAAAAAAAAATAATAATAATTGCAATCTGCAGTGTGGTTCACACAAGCTGCCAACTTTAGACAGTTGACACAACAACACTTGTGAAACTAAACATTGAATTGATAGGAAATGTGTCCTGCCTGTTAGCAGAGACTGTGAAGCCACTTGGAAACCAGTGCTATGACAGTCAATGAGATGTGAAAGAGAAAGGGTTGAGATTCAGATATTGTCCTTCATCGGCAGGTTACCAGTCCGCATTTTTCTGTTCTGGCAACACCTAAACCCACAATAGACATTTACTTTCTTAGTAATTCCCAGGAATACACAAACAAAACACACCACCGAACCACGTCTATAAAACACGATGACTGACGTCTACAGCCTGATAATCCTGTCTGTGTTGCTCTCTGGTGTGATGCCAAGAGTGTTTTTTTCCCTCTCTCGCTTTCTTTCTCAGGCCAAGCTCTAAAGAAAATGACTCCTCTATCGGTGGCTATTGGCATTACCCAAAATAAGCAGATGGGATTTTATCTTTTTAAAAGATGCACAACCAGAATTATATTAGTCATTCAAGCTAGTAACCCTCAAGGTAAAAGCTGGATATGTCGATTTTGAAAGACTGCTGGCTGTTCCCATAACATCAGAGGAAAACAATTGGGTTTACGGCTGCTCCCAAACTCCATTTCACGCCAAGGTGATCTCAAAGCAGAGTGCTTAGTTAAAATTGTTTCAACAACCTTCATTGTCAATGCTGAGAGATGTGGGCCTGTCCAGTGGGTTCATGAGGCCATTTGCAGCAAAAGCTCTTAAGAAGATCTTAATCCCAAATTGCACCACATCATCAAAAGGTGCTGGGGAGGTCAGAAGTAATCATGTGACACCGACTGCTGAGAAGCAGAAGACCAAGCAGGAGTGAGCATTGACCCACTTCAAGATCTCAGACCCCCGCATAACTTTCTTAAAATCGCCCAGATCAAGCAGATCTGCTGCAAACCAACTTTCTTTTTCAATGTCATGCTAGCTACTGTGGCAATGATTCATGATGAAAATCAGGTTGCATCATTTCTAAAATTGTATGAAATGCTTATGATTCATTTTATCTACCTTTAGAAGCTACATTTAGATTTATAGTTATATTTTGATGAAACCTTTGGTAAACTGAACCAAGTTCCTCGCAGTGCAGTATTACAGTCTAATTAAATGTTTAATGGCTTTGATGATGAAGACTCTCAACCTTTTTTATTGTCAATTGTTTTAAATGTTTAAAGGTTTTAACGTGAAGCATGAAATGAATATTGATTTTTATTAGCTGAGGATTACTTTCAAATATTTTATTAAGTGATGCAAAAGTAATGCAAACAAACTGATCAAAAATGCATTACCCTTTAAATATATAATGTTTCTTAAGTAAAGAAAATGCTGTACCTATTAAAATAACCAGTACTTCATTTACCCTTGCACTGCAAACAAAACAAAACAAAAAAGTCACTACATTCCAGATTGAGGCGGGGCACAGCAATGACATTTTACCATAGAAAGTAAAAACGGATGTTATTTTAATTTTATTAATTTAATTTAAAAAAAAATTTTAAATTAAGGTTAAAATGTCCCAACCTGGCTAACATCTTTTTTGGATACACACATTTGCACAGTATTGCACATACCCAGGGAGCACATTATCAAAACCCTGCACAAATTCCCATAAACAAGTTTTTGTCCAGACAGAAAAACTACACATATCAAAATTGTATTATTTAGCATCCTCAATACATAACTCCCAATGATGAGGAACATGCTTTCTACATTGATAAAAAAATAACTAGTTGAGCAACAAAAGCAGCATATTGGAATATGTTTTTAAAAAATTTTATTACTATGTTATTACAATAAAAGCTCGAACCATTGTACAGCAAGTCTTAAAGAAGCAGCAGTTTACTACGAGAATGATTGGTCACCACTGACTTCTATAGTATAATTTTCTGTGGAAGTTAATAGTGACCAACTGTTTGAATATCAAAACTTTTCAAATGATCTTCTTTTGTGTTCATACAGGTTTGGAACAAGTGGCAGGAGTATAAATGATGACAATTATGGAAGATAATCACTTTAATGTATTAATTTATCTAATAAACTTTGGTGAGCACAAGAAGCTTCTTTCCATCACATATAAATAAAATAGATCCAGGTGAATGCTGGAGAACACATTTGTGAAGAATCTATTGTCCTTTAGCTTATTGGCTTTATTCTACAGCTGGTGTCTTGCACGTTTCCCTTACTCAGCTCTTTCTTCTGTTCACAGAGGCCTCATGGCTCTTTTCCCCTCTCCTTCACCCCAGTCATCACATGCTGGGTCTCTGTGCTTTGTCTGACATGTCTGGCAGGACGGCCTCCTTTTCACCGACTGCATCAGCAGACGTGTCACTCACAGACAAATCTATGGAAATGTGTTTTGCTCTTTATTTCTCCTCGATTCTTACAGAGGAGGGCTGCACATTCCCAATGCATGCCATTCTTTCTTGGTTTATTTGAACATGAGGGTCAGCGTGCAAGCTGTCAGCGAGAGCGTGATGGACAGAGAGGAGTTAACAACCTTGCACATCACTCAGGTTTATGTTGTTCAAGCAAACATGAGCAGAATACCGTGTTATGGTTCCCACCGTCAGGCTGACCTGCCTGACAGAAAACTAACATGGCAGCATAGGCTGAGTGGAAGGGAAAAACGGGTTGTTTATTTATAGAGGCCGAGGCACAACACAAGCTAACATAGACAGTTGATGCAACTCAAGGAAAAGCAGTAGCTAGCTCTAGTTAAATATTAGCCTATGCAAATGTATATACTTTTTCTATAATTAACTGCCACTGCTGCACATTTTGTGCGAACAGCGGTGTTAAAGGGACAGTTCGTTCAAAAAATTAAACAGACATCACTTGCTGACTTTTTATCTGGTTCCAAATAGTTTCTTCATTAAATTTGGTATTATATATAGTATTGCTGATGTTTAATTATGTGCAAGCTGACATCATCAAGTATGCCTCTAGCAATAAATAAATAAATACAAATAATTCACTTGCTTGACAAATATTATTAGATTAGAATGCACTACAAATGACCTAATTCAAGTTATGAAAGCAAAAATACCCTGTAATTTTTTTTTGTTTTTGTTTTATAAAATATGATTTTATACTAAATTAATAATTCAAGTTAATATTAAAGGGATAGTTCATGAAAAAATGAAAATTCTGTCATTTACTAACCCTTGTTCCAAACCTGCTTCACTTTATTTTTTTCTGTTAAGCACAACTTATTCTATTTTAATATACATTTAGTAATATATCAGATAGTATTTTGTTCTTCAGCCTTCTTTAAAATATCTTCTTTTGTGAAAAGCTTAAAGGTTTGGAACCACTTGCGGATGAGCAAATTTTCATTTTTGGGTGAACTATCCCTTTAAGAGTAACATTTTAAATACAATTGTGTGTTTTATTCTGTTTCAGTAAGAAAATAGCTGCAAGTAAACCCAGAGCATTTGTGCATCTCAGAGAAACTTTGGTGTTTTTTTTTACATCTTTAAATCCATCTTTGAACCAATCATAAATAAAACCTGAAATATTACCAACCATGTTAATCAATGATTTTATGTTAATAGAAGGCTAAATTAAATGTCACAGAGCAATTGTGTCTATCATAAAGATTAAACCACAATTATTATAGATTAATTTCTTTTTTTAAAAACGTCTGAACTGTTAACTGAACTGTTTTGATGGAATGAATGTTCAATGCAGGGACAAAAACCTGTGGTAAACAAAATAAAAATCTAAAGATTTATGACTGATTGATTATAAATAAAAAAGTTTTGGAACGATATGCACAAGTTTTCCATTAAGGTTAACTAAACCTTTAAAAATGTAAAGTTTGTTACGCAAACTCTTATATAACATTGTGGTCATACCCCAACTTAATTACAATGAAAGCTCATAATATTTTCTCCTTCAGGTAGGTAATAAACCTCTAACCGTCAACACAAACACACGCAGCTGCCAGATATCCAGGAAACAAAGCAGTTTAATCTCATAAACGTCTGTAGAACCACAAATATGCAGGTTATTAATGATTCCAGTGTATAGTAACTGATGAATGCACAACTCGTCCTCAGGTCCTTCTCAACTCATTTCTTGCTCCCACCTGACGCACTATAAAACAACGCTGTTTGTGGTGCAGAAGGAGATCTAAGCCATCTTTCACCCTCCACAAGCCAACTAAAAAGGCAAGAAGATGTGATATCATCACAAAAACACAAACATTTGGCTTGCAAATCCCATCTTGTCCACCAAAGCTTGCTCTCAATCAAGGAAGGCAGGCATCTATTTGTGTGAACATCCAAATCTGCCAATCCCAATGAACACAAGCAGAGAAATAGTGAAGCGGCCTCAAGCCAACAGACTAGATCAACACTTTCCAACATTAGTGAGCAATGTCCAAGGTTTTCTTTCTGCAACTAAGGATGAGATTGCAAAAGTGCAAAACACTTCATAAAAATTAGCTAATTTGCTTAATAACAGCACATTAGTCAAGAGACATTCATACTTTCATTCAAAACTGACTCATGAGAGGTTACGCTTCACAGTGTCAGTCAGTCTCAGTTACTAATTACTTAAACTCATGAGTCGAAGCGCGTAGTGAGAAAAAATAGATCACAACTAGTAAAGTGTGCTTGAATGCTTCGCAGATGTGCTAAGTGCTGTTGTTAAGCTGCATGATGAGAGATTACAAAGTGAGAACAGAATATTCAGTGAGAAATGAAAGCAAAGCATGTCTAAGGTCACTTTAGTAGAAATATGTTTCTCCAAGTTTAAAATATATAAATGATTGAGCATCATGATCTCTGATCTATAAAATCCACTTACATTTAATCGTTTAGCAGATTAGCCTACCAAATGACTTAGCCTACCATTGATTTAAAGTTGAAAAAGATGCTAATTCAAGAATTGTCACTGTCGCATGTAACAGACATTTTCAAAAACGTCCACTTTGCCACCCGTTTCAGATTTTTGTGTTATAAGCCCCAAAAACACTGTTGTAGTGTTTCTCAATCACGTTCCTGGAGGACCACCTCTGCACATTTTCAAACTCCTTAACTAAACACACCTGATTCAGATCATCAGCTCATTAGCAGAGACTGAAAAACCTGTAACGAGTGTGACAAACCAAGGAGACATCCAAAACATGGAGTGTTGGTGGTCCTTCTGGGACCTGGTTGAGAAACACTGGTGTAAACGAACACACAAAGTTTCAAATGTTTGGCTGAAAATCTTGTTGTGTAAATGGCCTCTGAGACGGCTCTTATTCCAGGTATAAACAGATAAGCTACTCACTAAATTGGTTAAAAAAAAATAAAAAAAAGGAAATACAAGTATCTAAATTAACTGAAAATTCCACATTTGCACATTTCAGCTTACAGACAGGAAATGGGTCAGCGGGCGTCTGCTGGAGGGCAGAGCGACGAAGAGATGGAGGATGGGAAGGGAGATTCAGGACAGCCAGCACTGCAGGGCACGGGCTAACTGCGAACACACAACATGAAAAGCCACAAGCGCTTTCAGCACTATCAAATCCAAGGCAAGGGGTGAGACTGCTTTCTGCACCCCTCAGATTAAGTGTCTCCATGTGGCTTTGCTAGAACTAGCAGTTCAGCCTGTCATCAGCAGCTATGCATGTTCTTTTCTTAGTAAAACCACATATATAAAAAGAATGTTATACAAGAGCTCCTCAGGCTAAATGGCATCGAATGGAATGCAGCCTGAGTGCCAGGGTGTGACAGCAAGTGACTAACACATGTATAATTCACCCTCAAAACAGCAGAGGTGCTTAAAACCCAAAACACATGCACACCCAGACCCAGACCCCTGCAAAGTCTTGTGTCACTGCTGCTCTTAGAGAAGAGCAGGCATGATCACTTTTGAACATGCGGAGCAAAGCATACGGAAGTCAGGTGAGGGGGAAGCAGACGGCGCACCACATGGCCCTCACAGCACCAGGCCCAGCACTGCTACTCCTCCAGACCACCGAGCTGCTGAATGAAAGGAAAGCACACACACACACAAGACTCAAACCGAGAGGATGTGTGAATGAAAGCAGGATCTTAAGGCTTAACTCCAAGCCATAAAAAAAAAATGAATTCACAGAAAGCATCACATCTCCATTCATGCTGTTGCATCATGAATGGGTCTGTGGAGTATAAGGAGTGTCCATAATAAAATATTTTAAATAAAAGCAGTTGATATAAATGAATTTGTTGGTTTAATATGGTTTTGATAATGTGTTTAAAGATTTTTAAAACCATGTCATTGTTACACTTTAAGAAAAATCATATAGTTAGTCACAAAAATTTAGAAAATGTCATGTATTTTACTTTTAACATAAAATATATTTAGAATAAATATCATTGCACCTTTTGACAATGAATCCTGAAATAACATTGCTGGCACAAAAATATCTAATATGATAGTAAAGTTCTTAATCTAATTTGAGAAATTTTAACCCTTTAATTGCCCCATCAAGAAAAAAAATGTTTGGATTGTATTTCTTAACTCCTAATGTTGTTAGTTAACACACTCAATGCATTTTTTTAACATCCCATAATTTCTTAAATATCAGCCTCTACCAAATGGTTGATATGTTGATTTATGGTAAAAGTACCGGGCATAATACATATACTATGAGAAATCTGAAAATATGAAGTGTAAGACCTATTTATTTTCAAAAATATTCCAAATAAAAAAAAAGTTGAATATTAAATCATCTTTTTTTTTGTATGCCATAAAATATATTTAGAATTTCATTTGAAATGCTTTCTTGGTATTTTTTTTTTAGAATAAAATGGAACGTATGGGTAGGTGTAAAAGGAAATTTTTTTTTTTTTTTTTTTTTTTGCAAACCAACAATGCTGTGTTTGTGTCATTCTTTAAATTACTTTAACAGTCATTCTTTAAAACAGTAAAAACATGGTCAACCTTTTGGTAGAGCGGCAGTCAAAGGGTTAAATTTTATTTTATTTTTCTTTAGAAATAATTTTTGTATTTATTTATTTACATTTTATTTTACTTTATTTTCTTTTTATTATGTTGGTCACGCCACGTGGGTTTGGAATATTTCGTTTAAAAAGTTTTTTTTTTTTTAATGTATAATATATTTCTTCTCATTTATTGAAATGCATGTTTTCTTTAAGTTTTTATTTAAATTTTATATTTTAATAATATATTTTTAGATATTTCATATATTAATTCTAAAACATCATACCAGCTGACATTTTTCCTTCACCCACCATTTCCATGTATGAATTGCATTCCAAATATATTTCTGAATAAAAATACATTAACATCACAACACTGCCCCATATCCTCTTTAAAAGTCTTAAAATACTTTTCATAACAGAGCTCTTTTCTAATTCTAAACTGAAAGCCACAGGTAAAATAAACCTCATCCGCCTCAAGCAAAACATTGCTTCATTAATACTGGTAAACAAAGGTCATTTCAAGCATCTAAATCAAAACCAATTTTAATAACACGGCCGCTGTGCGGCTCAAGACCCTTCTACAAATCCAAAGTCCTCGCTACCCATGTTTAGCGCTAAAAATGGCTAGAGAACAAACAGAAAGGGCATGGATCTCATTTCAAGGTTTGTGGTCAGAGCACAAAAGCTCATTTTCAGATGTCGTCCCTCAAGACTAGGTGAGGCTGACCAGGTGATGCCAAACATCGCTCGTGCCTCTCATGTATGTGGGACACAGACCTGGGCTTCTGTGCCAGAGAGGGAGTTTATGAATGGCCCATCTGAGCATGTGCTGCCCTGAAATGTTTCCCCACTACTGCACATGTCAGCGCTCTGCTTCTGGGTGACCTATTTCCCTTCTCGCTCAAACACAACATGCACAGCGAGAATTTGAATCCATGCTCAAAGGGCTGGATTTAAATGAACAGGAGCTTAAAAGCTAAAAGTCTTGCAGCCCAGGTGCATGCCTGACATTTTTTTAACAAACACTTAGTGAGGGTTCGAACACCTAGACAGCAAAAATAAAGTTGTAGAAGAGTTTGAATGTCTCTTTTCTCAAGTACAAACCAATGAGCCTATACAGACAAAACATTAGTCATATTTTTAAAAACCACCAGCATTTGCCCCAGCAATAGAAAGCGCAAATCAGGAAGTGAGACAAAAATAGTGAAGCCAAAAATGAACCATTTGATGTACTAAATGATCATTTACTCATAAGTTTCTTTCTTCTGTTGAACATAAAAGGTGGTATTTTGGAAAATGTTTAAAAACTGTAACCACCGACTTTCACAGTATTTGCTTTTCCTACTATGGAAAATGGTGACAGGTTTTCAGCTTTTTTTCAAAATATCTTCTTTTGTGTTCAACAAAAGAAACTCAAAGGTTTGAGGGCAAGTAAACAGTGAGTAAATTTTCCTTTTTGGGTGAATTATACATTTAATATAGCTCTTTGTGACTGTAAATAATCTGCATTTTTACAAAGTGAAAGACAAGTATCTGCATTTAAAGGGTGTGAACCAAATGGTCAACAGAAATGGATTGGTGTGTCCCAAAACTTTAGAACCGTGTTCCTCAGAACTGTCTTATATCCTTTGTTTTAACTGGTATAAAGAACTTTCCTAAAGAGAGACAATTTGTTTAAGATTATTGAAGTGAAAACTACATCAACATCACTGCTGAAGAACTGTTACACTACCTTCAATATACTTTTCTCGCCCCACAAACACTAGTCAGCTTAATTAGTTTACATATAAGAGCAATCTCATACATTGACAAGCCACCCAAAGACGGTTAATCCAAATACACCATGGATAAGTCCATGCCAAAGTGGACACTAAGAACACCAAGAAACACTAAGAACAGCACTAAGAAAACTTAAAATAAATGTAACTTAATAACATTGTGCATCATGCATCGTGAAAAACAACTTTGTGACTTTTCCTCTTTAGAAACCCTGTTTTATTTTTTTAATATCTAAAATATTTAACTTACTAATCTAACACTAAATGTGTTCATTTTAATTATATATATTTTATAATAGTTTTAGCTTATTTTTCATTTAAGTCCGTTTTAATTTGACCTCTTAAACCTCACTCACACAAAAGCTTTTACCTTTACATTTTGTTAAAACAAGTTTCATGTACAAATACAAAGTAAACACACGACATCACCATTTTCTCAAAATCTGTAGTTTAATTTGTAATTTACACAGAAACAACAGTTTACATTTAAAATAAATAAATAAATAAATAAATAAATAAATAAATAAAAATTTGCAATTGTTTTCAAAAGTACCCAAAACGCTGCTGTCACATATTAAATATTTCACTTTTATAAGGGGTTTAAACACAGTTGTGTGACATCAAAGTGTGAATATAACCAGCCTCTATTGATAAAAATTAATTAATAATTTTGTATATAAATCACACTTGATAAAAACAGTCTGCAGAAACACTTTGATTGACATTCTCCCTTTGTACATGTCATCAGAGGGGAAAAGCCTCACCCATTAGTGACAATCTCTCCCTCATAGCATAAACAGCCCTGAGTGAGAAGCAGTCGACAACTATTAAGAGTGGTCAGTACAGTAAATGTCAAGTTTTATGATAAACAAAAGAACAACGTAGTCTCATTATTCTACGTTCTTCTTTGACATTCAGTTTTTTAGTCAATGTTAGTCCCGTTTTAAATCTTCCACTATTCTGATGCATAGGCATTTGAAGCTCCACACTTTTTTTGAAAAGAGGACTGGGAACCCAATCTCGTATGAATTTAAAGTGTCAGTCACCAAAAGGACACAATTTGAATCGAAGCCTAAAAAGTTTTCAAAGTGTTATAAAAAGTTATTTGTGGGGTATTTTGACCTAAAACTTGACATACACACTCTTGAGACATCAGAGACTTATTTTACATCATGTAAAAAGGGGCATAGGTTACCTTCAAATATTCTAAACCCAAGACTCCACTACCAATTTTATGAATATGTAAACAAGCTTTACATGATCATTTAAAACTCCCTTCAGCCACAGGATGGTGTGAACAGCTACATATCATGTTGCCTCAATGAAGGGCAGAGATCAGGGCTAGTATAAAACAGAGATTAACACTTAAGCAAATCCCATTCAAAATATGAGCGACATCTGGGGCGCCATGTGATCTGTTGTGCTTCAGCATGTACATGCAAACAGACGCATGTGTGAGAAGGCAGGGAAGGTGAAGCTAATGCACCAGACACAATGGATGGCCAAATCAAAAGCACTCAAAAGGCTATCTGCAGTAATCTTTCCATCCCACGCGCTACTTAGCCTAGCAAGCGGAGAAAGGAGAGCACTTCACATGTATCCCTTTAGCCCATTAGATTCTACAGCACACAGGCTAATTGGTTTATGGCTGCTGTGAAACTGTGCCTCGCCATATGGGCATCCTTAAACTGCCCGTCCAGTTACATCTACTCTTAATTTGCTCATCACACAAATTCCTCATGAAACGTTTATGTATATTTCCCACTTACATGTGCATTTATTAGATGCGTTTATCCAACATGACTTACAGGGAGTTTATTTGCATGACGGCAGTGTTTGGTTAAATAATTAAGTTATATTTTACAATTTTAAGCTCATCATATGCTTATTAAAAAATTATAATTACAAAAATGCAAAATATTGTATAGCACATACTTTCAGATTACTTTCCTTAAAACGTATTTAGTTACTTTTTTTAAAAAAAAAAGTAACTTTAGATTGTAACATATTGCTTTTTTGCCAACACTGATCCATGGTAGCAAAACACTGTACAAATTATAGGTTGTTTTAAGCCAATTTTGGGTGTGATAATAACAGGTAAAATTTTTGTATGGAAAAACAGTTGGGTTTATCCATTTTTGACCCACAATTAGAATAGAACAGGAAGTGTATTTTATAGTGCACATATTTTCACACTTAAATGTATGCATTAAGCATATAGGTTTATCCGATGAGAGTCTTACAGGGCATTTACTGTATGTCTATAGATGATCCTGGTATGTGAGCCAAACCCATGAAGTAGGCCATGCTGGCGCCATGCATTACCAATTGAACTACAGGACAACGCACATACACATTCACACTAATTAGACAGACTGACACAGTTTTGATAATCCGAGGAGTGATGCATAAAAACCGAGCCTTGTTAGGAAGTAACCCAGTTTATCCACTCAGAAGTCACAGGAAAACATGCTGTGAGTAATTTGGTGGCATTAGAAGGATTTGAGCATTTATCAAGCCACGCATATGGCACAATGTTTCCCGGTTGGAAACGGAGAGATCCTGCAACAGTGCACAGTAAGTTCAATTTTGTTTTCATTGATCAAACAGTGACACAAAAGTACTGATATAGGTAGCTGATGTGCCTCTTGTGTTTGTGTGTGTGTGTGTGTGTGTGTTGGGCCGTGGGACATGTGGTGAGGGGGGGGCAGAGTATCAATGACATTAATAAATCCCTAAAAATGCAACGCATGTATGCACTAAACAAAAATGCTGTAATTTGTTTTGATAATTACAAAGAAAAGGTAAGTTTACTTATTGAATTAAATGTTACATTTTGAAGTACACGGACAGAAATAGCATTTTCTTGTAGAAGCAATTACAATAATGCTTTATTTACTAAAGATATATTAGTAAAACATACTTGTTGTACAATTGTGTACAGTATACAATTCCTATGATGTGATGTATGATGTATTTGTTTCGAATTCTTAGATTAAAAGAAAAGAAATTTGTGGGAAATAATTGTGTGTACATTTAGTCAAAACATTTCTAGATGATATAACAGTCAAAAATATTCTTAAAGGAAATACTAATAATATTTGAAAAATTGTCAGAGTGCCATAAACAACATGTAGGCAGCCATTTTGTGGTCATGTGACAAGAATATTTTAACCTTTTTATCAAAAAGTCAAGTTCTACTCAGGTCAAATATCTAAGACCTTCCTGATAAACAATGTCAAATTGATCAATACAACATCAATATACACATTTTTGAGGGGCAATAATGTGTTAGTATACACTGCATGTATTTAAAGTACAGAAACATCATTCTCTTATGTTTATATGTATTAGATTTTTTTATTTCTTCTTTCTACATTATTTTCAAAATATTTTTATGGTTGATTGACTGATTGATTGGATTAATGCAATCCGTGTTTTGTCGACATTTTTCAAAGATTTGACAAAACTGCACAGCTACAAACATTACATCTTTAGAACTTCGCGTTCTAAAATATAACTCTAGTACTATAATTTTAGCAGGCCAAAATATTTCCCTTTTCCCACACAGATTCATAAAACATCTTATCGAAGAAGCAGCGTGTATGTCTACTTTAGAAGGACAGACTAGTACAACATGTACAACAGACATACAATGGTAAAAAATTCCTGAATATACAGGCTCCACAGACTGCCACACACTGATGTATTATTTTATCAACAGGATCCGTTCATTGACAAATTCTGCTAATAATCCATAATAGGCTAAGTTTTCCAAAACAGTTATTTGATATGGTAAATACAACCGTCCACGGATCCTTATTGACTAAGCAAGAGAAGAAAACGCTTATCATAAGAAATAAAACGTCTTGTTGTTTGCTTAACCCGTATTTTCATTTCATTCCATTTCTACTATTGTAGTGATTGTTGCACCTGCCATTATGGCTCAACCGCAACACCAAAAAGACATCAATGAGCATCTTTAACGAAGGACACACAACTTACCCTTAAAGTGGAGAGGTCTATTTCATCCAGACTCCTAGCCGGGGAATCGCTCGCCATATTAAAGACGAAAAAAACGGAATTAGACGGAGAAACAAAGAAATGTTCTTGAATAGACCTCAGTCAGTCGTCCGCTGGTCTCCCACAGCAGCGCGTTCAAATCTCGTCTCTCCGCTCGCTCGTGTTTCTTGTAAAATCCCTCTTTTAACAGTGAATTCCACCGATGCTTTCGCTATACCTCAGTTAGACTTTCACCCCGGCGAACAAAAACACCGTGTGCTCTGAGGACTGCATGTTATTTTCAGCAGGAGCTGCACATCTTTCGCTCTCTCACACCGTAGCTGAAATCTCAATGCCGCTTGTCTTGAGAGCAGCATCAATCAGATGTGTGGGAGTGGCCAGCAAAATGGGCGGAGCTGGCGTCACTGGTACCGCCCATTTGTTGGTTCCACGGTAGAGTTGAAACTGCTGCAAGGAACCTGCCAACATTCCTTTACTTTCACGTCTGTTGCTCTGAGCGTTTCTTTGTAATTTCTTTTATGTTCCCTTTAAAGTCTCTAAATTTAAAAGTTCTTTATTGGCACTGATGGTAGCATGAAGAGCTTTTAACACCCATGGAGCAAAAAGGAAAAACGTTTTTCAGGTTTTTTTAAATGTTCTTCACACATTGAAGAACTGTTCACGGGTAACTAAAATATTATAAAAAATTATATAACTAAGTATTATTTTCTTTAAACCTGTAAAACTGGCATTCAATTTGTGAAATTCATATATCAATTCATAAAATTGTGTGTTCTTAAAGACATTTATGTCTGTATATTCTATTCATATATTTTTCTAAATATTTTTGTCTGTTAATGCAAACAGCATAAAGTCTATTTTATAGACAATTTACCCTAATTTACCCTAAAATCTGTTTTACACTAGGTACAAAAATGTTTACATGTTTAGTACATGAAATACAAAAATGCCCCCAATGAAACCATTTATAAAACAATTTAAGGAAAAACATTATTCTTCCTTTGACTTATCCAAGACATTAATAAAAAAAAATCATCATAAAGACAACAGTGGTGTTATGCAAACAAGCAGTAATTGAATAGGTTAAATATAAAAAATAATAAATATATTTTAAGTCATCAAATATGTCACTGAAAGCAGAAAAAAATGTGACACTATTTTTTTTTAACTGATGCACAATGAAATGTGGGTTATTTTAAGCCTGTCAGTGTTTTTAAAGTGTAGTGAAACAACCTTACATGTAAATAAAATATAATCCTCTGTGATCATAATTTTTGAGTTGAATTAGGCCTACTTTAAATATACTGAATTGCTTTGCATTAAAACACCTAAAGGAAATAGTACATAACAATACAAATGTAAGTTGAATGAACTTTACCACATGAGTTCTCAGGAAAACACCAGCGCCACACCTTTATATTCTATGTTAAGCTGCTGTTTTGTAGCCCTTTATTAGTATTCTTATGTGGTTTTTCATGAGAACACCTAAAAGGATTTAAAAGCTTGTTTACCTGACAGATCAACTGGCTGAGTTTCAAATATAACTGACATCGCTTCAAGGCACACTGCAGTTCACAACGACTATTTCCAACTTGTGCAAAAGGAATGAAGACAGTCAGAAGACAACTATTATAATCAGATTTGATTGCCTGCTGTACAGACAAAGTCAGGTAAGTGTTTGAAGTTTCTCAGGAACTGTGGTGTTATACAACAATGTTTTTGGGAGAGTGTGTGGGTGGGTATTTCCCAGCACTAAGGGTTGTACTCTAAGTGCTGATTTGTGGCTGAAAGGTCATGGCGGTTCATTCCATTGTAGAGACCCCTAAAAAAGTAGGGGCTAAGCTAAAGGTAAGTGAATACTTTATTTATTGACCAATCTATTTATTCATTCATTTATTGACAGATATATTTATTTATTTATTTATTAGTTTATTTATTAGTTTGTTTATATGTTTTTTATGTATACAATCAATTAAATTCTATTACATTCTATTTATGTATACAATTCTATTACATGCTGAAGTATATAAAAAATTCCATTTATTTATTCAAATTCAGGGCCTCACGGTGGCGCAGTGGGTAGCACAATCACCTCACAGCAAGAAGGTCGCTGGTTCGAGCCTCGGCTGGGTCAGTTGGCATTTCTGTGTGGAGTTTGCATGTTCTCCCCGTGTTGGCGTGGGTTTCCTCCGGGTGCTCCGGTTTCCCCCACAAGTCCAAAGACATGCAGTACAGGTGAATTGGGTAAGCTAAATTGTCCGTGGTGTATGTGTGTGAATGAGAGTGTATGGGTGTTTCTCAGTGATGGGTTGCAGCTGGAAGGGCATCCGCTGCGTAAAACATGTGCTGGATAATTGGCGGTTAATTCCACTGTGGCGACACCTGATCAATAAAGGGACTAAGCCAAAAAGAAAATGACTGAATGAATGTATTAATGATATTTAATTTATTTATCTTATTTGTCTTGTTTATCTTTGTTTGTTGTCATAAGATTTTTGCAATTATTTTATTTGTTTATTTTTTTATTTTGTTTTAGTTTTATTAATTAAACTTTTTAAAATGTATTCATTCATTCATTCATTTTCCTTCGGCTTAGTCCATTTATTCATCAGGGGTCGCCACACCAGAATGACTTTGGACTCACGGTCTTTGGACTGTGGGGGAAACCTGAGCACCTGGTGGAAACCCACATCGGTAGAACATGCAAACTCCACACAGGAATGCCAACTGACCCAGCCGGGACTCGAACCAGTGACCTTCTTGCTGTGATGCGACAGTGCTAACTACTGAGCCACCATGTCGCCCCTTTTTTAAATTGAATATTATTTTAATTTATTGTATTTTATTATTTTAAACAAACCAATTCTATATAAAAGCATATATGTGTTTGGTCTGTTAGCTTTGCTTTGATAATTATTTTGCTAGTGAGAAGAAATTATTCATTTCCTTATCTAAGGTAAAGTTGTCTGTGCATTTTAATTACAAGTTTAGCTGCACTTATTTGCAATTAAGATTAAACATTGTGTGTCAGAGTAAAGTATTTGTAAATTTGGGATCATTTAAAAGGCTTGCTTTCAATATGCAAGCTACACTGTAAAAAATTATTTGTTCACTCAACTTAAATTAGTTAATTCATTTTGTTGCACTGGCGTAATTAAGTGGTATTGACTTAATTGACTTAAAGTTTTCTCAACTTAAAAATGTTTAGTTGACATTGACCCAACTACTTATTTCAGGTTAATTGTTGTCAAAGTTTAGTTTTAATAGGTTAACTTACATTATCAAGTTAGCAGAACTTGTCAAGTTTAGTTTAAATACAATAACTTACATTTTCAAGTTCACTGAACTTAATCTAGCATATTTTCTCAATTAGAAACAGAACAGACAACATAATACGTTACACATTTTATTGAAGGTCTTTAATCTCAATTTAGCAATTACACAATGTACTTACAATAGAATTGTCTTTACAAAGTATAAGAAAATTTCTTATAAAGTATTTGTTTACAAAGTAATTGTAAAGTAAAAGTAATCTCAAGAGGAGAAAAAATGTAAAACTATAAAATACACAACTAACACAGGCTCTTGGGGAAAAAATAACACCAGAACTTGGAAGATTATAAAATCTGACCCCGCATCTTTATTTCAATATATTTTTAAGTGAGTGTACTCTTGCACTGCATGTACCTGCTCCAATGTTCATCAACAGTTTCTGATTTGCAGGAGTCCTCCCTTTGCTCAGCTCTTCATCAGAATCTGTGTGCTGTAAAAAAAAAAGCCAAACAATAAAAAATCTTTACATTTCATTATTTACATTACAAAATCTAAAACACTAAAGCTGAAAAACATAAACACAACATGTACACCAAATCTTATTTACCTACAAATCATTACTTGTGTTATGGCAGTGCTTCAGCTTTGTCTTATGGGAATTCATTGATTGGTTGTAGTGAAACTTGCAGCTCCACTTAATTTATCAACAGCAAATGCCCCACATTGCTTGAAGTAATTCTATGAAAAAAATAAAAAATAAAGCCAAAACATATTTAATAAATAGTGTACTCAATCAAGATCAGAGTAATCACTAAATCTTTGAAATATATATTTAATGAAATCTTGTTCAAAATGATTTGTCTACTGTTGCTTAAATATTTGTTTACAGCATGCACATGACAGGATATATTTTGTAAAATCTCACCTGTAGTAAGTCAGTCTTTCTCTAGAAAATGTGCTGCAATCTTTAGAATAAGAAAATGAAATTTATGTGAATTTTTGTAATTCATTCATTCATTCATTTTCATTTCGGCTTAGTCCCTTTATTAATCTGGGGTCGCCACAGCGGAATGAACCGCCAACTTATCCAGCATATGTTTTATGCAGCTGATGCCCTTCCAGCTGCAACCCATTTCTGGGAAACATCCATACACACCCATACACTACGGACAATTTAGCTTACCCAATTCACCTATACCGCATGTCTTTGGACTTGTGGGGGAAACCGGAGCACCCGGAGGAAACCCACGCCAACACAGGGAGAACATGCAAACTCCACACAGAAACGCCAACTGACCCAGCCGAGGCTCGAACCAGCGACCTTCTTGCTGTGAGGCCAACGTGCTACCCACTGCGCCACTGTGAGGCCCCAATTTTTGTAATTATTTTTTTTAAATATTAGTCTACTGTAAACACGAATAAAAGATATGTTTAATAAAATCTCATCTTTTGTAAGTCAGTCTGGCCTCTGGGAATGTGCTGCAACCTTTAGAATGAGAAAATCACATTTGGGTAAATTTTGTAAATATTGGTTCTTAAATATTTGACTACTGTACATTTATGAATGGAAATACTGGTAAAATCTCACCTTTAATAACTCAGTCTGCTCTCTGGGAGCAACCTTTAAAATTAGAAAAATACATTTAAATGAATTACTGATAATATTTTTCTAAATATCTTCTACTGTATATAAATGGGACATTCATAAAAATTTCTATTTAAATTAAAAAAAACCTGTAGTAGATTAATCAGGGAACTAGAATACTAGATACTGCAAATTTAAACCTAAAACAAACTTTACTAAGCATTATAAATGTGGCCAAACTCCACATGTATTAGCAAAGGTCTAATCTGCTCTAGAAACATTTATACTGGGAACAATACATTGACAATCAGTTCATATGTGTCATTTTACAAGTTATAACACAAATTTAAAGAAGCATTACTTACCAAATGTGATGACTGAACAATTTAAAAATCCGGTGAAAAATATCACGTGTGTGACTTCTTCTGGTGTTTAACTGGCAGTTGGCAAAAATGACTTAATGGTGCATATTCCACCACCTGCTGGATTGAAATTATGGGGAACAACTTAAAAGATGCTGGTTCAGCCTATTTTTTTAAGTTGAGTTGACAAACACTCTATCATAGACTCAATATGTAGAATCATTTTTACAGTGTATAGGCTTTTCTTGTGTAATTAATGAAGGACATACGCAGTGAATCGTGATACATTTAACTGGGTTATCTGTTTGCCCAGGCTCAACAGAAGTCATCTCAACATTCAGTGCAAGCGGCAGCACATAGCGTATACGAGTTATATTAATAGTCGGTTTGTATGATTTTGATAATTTTTTTACTAGAAGGAAGGAATAATTTGTTTTCTTATATACGGTAAAGTTGTCTTTGAATTTTAAGTTTTGCGGCACTTAATTGCAATTGGAGGTAAAAACTTTGTGAGTCAGAGGAAAGTATTTGTAAATAAGGGATCATTTAGAAGGGTTGGATGGATTTGCGAGCTGTAGGCCTTTGTTGCAGCTCCGCTTAGTAGTGCGTGAATTAGCTGTATAAATAATTACACAATAACTTAATCTAATAATTGGATTGAAGCATCCGGCTGCAGTGTCCATCCTCCTTGAGTGAAGACCGATGAGAGTATAGATGATCGTCTTGACCTACACAGCTAAGACTGATGAGAGTAAAGACATTGAAGACTGACAAGAGATGGGTTTTTAGTTATTGCATTAATGAATGATACCAGTGAATCAGCAGTCTGTGTGGGAATAGGAGAGTCCTACCACCAGCAAGGAACATTGAATGAATGTTTTGGAAAGTGCCTCTCTGTGATTGTACCACAAGGCGGCACTCAAATACCAACCGGAGGCTCTTGGAGGGGATATAGATCATAATCGATGTACATCATAATCACGCCCCTACTAGAGCAAGCTCCTTATTGGTTAATGCAGTGCGAATGTTCACCAAAGTTCTGCCAAAATCATACATTAATCGCGTCAAACGCCTGAAATGCTCAATTCGCACCATGTTGTTCACTCAAATCATGTTATTCAAATTTGGACTAATAGCACCGCCGGATGTCCGATTGTGTCTATGCATTGGCTTAAGATATAAATAACTCACGCTTGCTGCTTCATCTGCATCTGGTGTGGACTTACCATAACAGTTCCTTTGTATAATTAGCACTTCTTACATTTATTGCCTCTTGAATCACTGAATGCCTCCTCATTTGTAAGTCGCTTTGGACAAAAGTGTCTTCTGAATGGCAAAATGTAAATGTAGAGGTTTACATTTTACAGGATATGCTTTTCTGGTTTAGTCTATAATAAACTATTTTAATAAATAATAAAAAGAATAGTTTTGCACATAATGTTAAAACATTACACTCCTACTAATACAGGTCGATTTATCTCATTTTATTCAATTGTTGTTTCTATTTTAAGAAACACATAATAAGCTCATTCCATTAACCTCGTTTTCATCCAAACCGCTGCAGTCTGGCACAGCTAAACGTCTGTGCTTCCTCACAAACTTGACCTATATAATTGTTTAATCTACTTCTTAGCAACTCAAATTCCTTTTCACATTCAACATCCCTCAAAAGCCCTCTGAAACACATGCTTTCTTTTTTGGGTGTATTTGCTTTCCTCTTTTCTTGTAGAAGGGCATAACATCTAAAGACAAGTCACGTTCACACTGAAACAAGAGGAAAGAAATTGTGATAAATTATCTGTCAAAACATATTTTACTAATGTTAAAAAGTAAAATGTGTTTAGATTGGCTACTACAGCATGTTGGTTGGCTGTTGGCAAGACACTGCAAGCAAAATCTGTTTTGTCAAATTCGCTTTCAGGATGAAGAGAGGAGAAAGCATGAAAATAAAAGAAGTGAAAGGATGACGATAATATTTAGGATGATGATAATATTTAAGTTTTGCAACATGTTTATGTCTTTTTAAAAATGAGGGAATAATCGTTAACACAACACCAGACACAAAATTCAACACATTTGACAACATACAAATGAGCAGATAAACTGGAGGCAGGTCTGATGTTGTGGCCACATATGCTTCTCCTACTCTATTTTTTCCTTTGTCTGCTCCTTCTCCTCCTCTTTCAAACCATAACTTCTTTTTGTCCTCCTCCTTCTCTTCTTTTTCACCTTCTCCATGTTCTCCTCCTCCTTTTTAATGTCCTTTCTCCCTCTTTCTCCTCCATGTTCTTCTCCACCTTCTCACTTTCCTTTATTTCCGTTTGAGCCTCCTTCTTTAACGTTTATTTCCTCCTCATTTTTCTCCTTTTCACCTTTTTATCTTGTCCTCCTCCACCTCACTTTTCGTCTTCTCCTCCTCCTCCTTCATTTGCATGATCAAAAACTTTGCCACTGATAACCTTCTGGTGGCATTTTCCTTTAGACTCTTTTCCTCCTCCTTCATTTTCCTTCTCATAAACTCCTCCTCCGACAGCCAGCTGCTGATCTCTTTCTTTCTTCTCTTTTTCTCCTCCCCACTTTTCTTATTTTCCTCTTCATCCATCATTTTTCTCATCCAAAACTCCTCTTCTGACAGCCTGCTGCTGATCTTTTTCTTCCTTTTCTTTTCCTTCTCTTCCTCCTTTGTCTTCTCTTCCTTCATGCTATCATTTTCTTTCCCCTTCATCTCCTCCACTTTCATCACCTCCTCCTCCTCTTTCATCATATCCTCCACCTTCTCCACCATCTCCTCCTTCTCCATCATCTCCTTCCTTTCTTCCTCTTTCTCCACCCTCTTCTCCTCATTGATCTCATTCTCATAATCTGTTAAAAGAGAAACGATTACAGTTTGCACATAGTACACACTTTTCTTTCACTTTCTCATTCTCCGTATCTGTTAAAAGAGAAATGATTGCGCATCTTTACACACTTTTCCACAGTAATTTTAGAGGAAATTAAAATAAACATTCACCAAAAAACAAAACAAAACCCAAAAACATATATATATATATATTAATACATACACATTTAAAAACTGTGGATAAACCAAGGTTACCCCAAATTTACCATTGATTATACTAATATAATTTTTTATTTTCATGTTTTATAAAACTGGTTACACAAATGGTCAATGCACCAAACAATATAAAAAATACAGTTCAGTGCACTTTTTTAAAAATAGAAAAGCAAATACTTAATTTTACTACGAGATTTTAGACTAGAAGTTGTATCAGAACAGCTGAAAATGAGATACAACATTAATTTTCACAAAATGCTTCATTAAGATGCAATTGAATGCAATAATAGCCTAATAATATTCAAGTGAATATTCACCAATTCATAAAGAAGCAGTAATATTTAACATTCACTATTTCAGCATGTTCTTTTTCTGTGTAGCACAGTGATTAGCCTACTGATGAAATAACATCATAAATATAAACTAATATTGCCAGTAGTTATTATAAACAAATAATTATCACATCCTGCTATATAGCCTCTTCAAGCTGTCTATTATACTGTACAAACATTTACACATTGAAATATTTACACTGTACAAACATTAATTTTAATGTTATTATGTCAAGAAAACCCTGGATATTCATATCACAATGTAAATATAACTCACTATTAGTGCCGTTTATAGGCCTTTCTTTGAGCTTCCGCTTTTTTTTTCTTAAATAGATAATCAATTAGAAATTGATATAAATGTAGACAAAGAAGCTCATCAAATGAAATGTGAGTGGTTTTTGTAAAACTCAAACCACAAAACTGACATATATTGACTGAAATAATATATAATAAATTAATTTGAAATATTCTGCTTTAATGTGATCCATCCAGCCCCAGCAAGACATACTGCAACTGTCCATGCCATTCCCATAAGAAAAAAATACTATTGTCATTGGTGTTTTCGAGCACTAAATCACAAAATCACGTTTAGAGTGCAACATCAACTCACAGAAAAATAAAAATCAAAAATACATTTTCAAGAGTTCACACTTAGATAATACTCTACTAGGATAGCAGGTTTGGCATGCTGTCCCGGGAGAGAACCCTGAGCTCGGAGATAGATGAGCCCAAGGTTCCCGCCTGGTCAATGAGCCTTAGGAGGGATACGAGATCAGGTATTTCTCGAGAGCCGAAAACATAATTTTAATAAATAAAACACATAACAGAAAACATACTTTTTAATAAATAAAAATCAACAAAATAATTCATAATCAAGCCGTAGAGTGCAGAACAAATATGTGCAAAAGTGTAGGCAATGTATATTCAAAACATGAATCAAAAATAGTTCAATTGACAACATTGAGTGAACAATAAATGAAATATACAGAATGTTTTATTAAGCTGCAGATAGCTAAAAGTGCTAAATATTTGCAAACAGTGTATCCAAATGTGTGCATTAATTCTTCCACAGTGTTCACTGGCTTCATGTCAAGCACAACACATTCTGCAATTTTGTTGTTGATTTGTCTTTCCCTTAGGTGGTCTCAAATCTACACTGTAAAAAATTCTTGCTGCCTTAAATATTTTAGTTAAAGCAAATTAACTCCTCTAGTCATCTCAACTACAACATTCAACATCAATCAAACTGGCTACAAATATTAAGTTAAACTTAGTATAACTTTAAAAATGTAGTGAAATGTGAAACCTGATTAACTTATTTAAAAAAAGTAAAGCAACAAAAATATATGTTGTCTTGACTTTTTGTTATTACATTTTTTTACAGTGTAGCTTTATTTGAGTTAGTTTTGGTGCTGCTGAAGTGTCATCAGATTTCAAAAGTGAATCTAGTGAGATAACTAGGCCTATAGTTAATTTAGAAGTCCTAAAATGGTATGCTATTCGTAAATTAATAGCACTGCTAATTTCAAAAACAATAAAAGCAAAAATGTTCGTTGCAGCGTGACAAACAGAAACTGACAGGTCCTCTGCGACAGTAACATAAAAAACATGACCGTGCACGCTCTGATTTGCTCATTTAAAGAATTAACAGAGCCTTCTTTTTGAAGAAAAATTACGAGACTAAAATGTAGTCAAAAGATAAATACTAAACGACGTTATTTATTGTTATAATCTGCTGCATAATCTGCTGTTATAATCTGCTTTTTGTTCTTCAACGGATCGGAATACAAAATTTGTGTCTGTAGATCACAATATACTTTAACATTTTCTCAAAATGAGTTTTTTCCTCCTGCACTGAACCATTAATCTCCACTTAAGCAACACTAACAGTAGCTACTACACATGTCGTTTTCTTCATATCTATATTCTAGAGATTTTCACTGAGGTATTCTACCAAAAAAAGAGAGATATTTTATTCTCTTGCTGTTCACAGGATTTTCTGAATTACGGAGCGATGAAATAAGATCTTCAAAATTCCATCTGTTGACTCTGAAAAACTAAACAGGAAGTCTGAGACATAAGCCAATTAGCACACTAACCAACATGTTCTTTTCCAAATAGGTATACGAAAATGCCCACTAACACTCAAGAGAGTACCTGGATGAGCCTGTGTTATTCAGCGGTTGCTATCTGGGAATAAAATACCTTGGAAGGTTGTGATTGACCAATCAGAATCAAGTATTCCAGAGAGCCATGTAATAATAGTAATTAAACATAACACTGAACGTATCTTGTAGCCAATAACTTGAGAAGATCACATGGAAAAAAATACTCCACATTGTTTGAACAAGATGAAGAGCATGAATTCAGCTTCTCTGGAGTTTCTCTAATAAGCCTGTATTAAAATTCCATGGATTCCTTTTGTTATTGCCTATTCAAAACAGCTGCTCGGCAACTACTGCACACAAGTGTACCCACATTATTTTGCATGCAAGGCCCTTCAAATCGGTGCTTCAAGGTTAAAGGTCACTGTTTGCTTTAAATGTCAGAAAAGTGCAAACCAAATGAGAGTTGCTCGCTGTGTTTTCATAAGCAGATCTTTAGTAGGGTTTTGTGATGCTAAAATCTGTTTTCAAAGAGCATTTAAGTTCGATTCACCCTTTTTATACTTTTATACCCCTTTTTT
>CAIGQW010000532.1:2836509-2881627 GCA_903798125.1 Danio choprae
AAAAAATGAATAGTCACAATTGTGTGACATAGCTCAGAATTGTGAGAACTTAATTGAAAAATGCAAAATAGTTTATAGACATACAACTCTAATTCTGAGAAAAAAAATGTCTGAATTTCAAAATAAAATGATTTATAAAATGTAAACCATTTGTTTTTGCAAAATTCATAGTAACTGAGAGCAACTGATCGGTTAAACTTGAATCTGTTAAAAGTGCTTTTATGGACAACGTGTTTAATCTAAAAGCAATTATCTGAATTTGCATCTGAAGGAAGTTCAAGGCTAAAATATTCCAGGTGTTTACTGAGTCACTTGGGTGGATGAAGGGTGTTTGTATCATATCTTGTAGCTAGCTGTTGTGCAACTTTTACCCCTGAAGTGCTTCTTCAGTAGAAGCTCACTTTCCGGACTGGCTTGTCTTTTTCTGTTTCCCTTTTATCGTTCAAAGGTTGTCACAGAATACAAGGAAATCAGAGGTCTGCTGTAGAGGAATTGAGTGTGAAAAGCAAGAGTATTTGGTCAGTCTGCGGATAACAAGAAAGCCTTTCAGCTCCACAGAATCAACTGAAAGAGCTTCTTACAACCAAAATGTGCATAATCCCTCAGCCTGCAATACATAAAGCCAGCATACAATGTGTGCACTGATGACACAGGGGCGTGATTTGTGCCGGTCTGAAAAGAAAAAAGATTCCATGTAAGAACATTTGCATCTACTCAGCACATCAGCTCAATTCAAAGCTGCAGTGTTGTTATGTTCATGTATAGTAAGTGACTTTGGTCTTGTTTTGATTATTAAGTTATAGTTTGCATTTTTTGGTTTATTTCTATAATGCTGTCATGCATTCAAGTTAACTACTGTAGTGATAAGCACAATAAAGTATTACAGAACAACTTCAACTCTAAATAACCCAAAATACATTGTATGAGTAAAAAATGTTACATTTTTCTCTTGTGCCAAAAATCATTTCAATATTATGTAAAGATCAAGTTTTATAAAGATTTGTTTGTAAATTTACTACTGTAAATATGTCAAAACACATAAATGGATTAGGATTAGGTACGTGCATTGCTAAGAAATGTATTTCAACAAACTTAAAAATGATTTTCTCAGTATTTCTTTCTTTCTTTTTTTAACCTTCTGATTTCAAATTTAAAAATATTGTCTTATCCTGACAAAATATACCTCAATGGAAAGCATATACAGCTTTCTGATGATTTATGAATCTCAAAGAATTGACACTTGTGAACGGTTTTGTGGTCCAGAGTCACATATACCGTATCATCAGCCACATTATTAGTTACACCTTCCTTGTACTTGTCAGAACAGCTGTAATTGTTTGTGACAGAGATTTAGTGAGGTACTGGAAACATTCCTCAGAGGTTTTGATTTATATTGACATTATGGCATCATGCAGTCGCAGAAGATTTTATCAGCCCCATTCCAGCACATCTTAAAGGTGCTCTATTGGATTGAGATCTGGTGACTGTGGAGGACATTTGAGTCTAGAGAACTCACTCACTTTCCTTTGGCTTATTCCCTGCTTTATCAGGGGTCGCCACAATGAAATGAATCACCAATTACTCTGGTATATGTTTTACCGACGATGCCCTTCCAGCCACAACCCAGCACTGAGTACAACCCTCACACTCTAAAGCCAATTTAGTTGACCCAATTCACCTATACTGCATGTCTTTGGACTGTGGGGGTAACCAGAGCACCACTCTTCTTCCAGTGTCTTCCAGTTCGCAAAGTGTACAGTGTTTCTACCATAACTTGTAAAAGAAGAGATTTTCAATTAAATTTAGGTCTGGGCTCTGGGTGACCATTTCATTATTTCATTACCCATTTTGCTGCATGAAAGGGGTCATTTTCCTGCATGAGAGATGAATACATGAAAACTTTTACTTTTTTATCACTTAAACTATGTGTGAACTGGATGTTGCTGAGACTTATTTCTTGTTGATGTAGTTCCAACTGGAAAGGAATATTGAGCATAGGGATGGGACTTTCGTTTGCACATTATTCCTTAGTAGCAATTTAACGGTAAGAGGTGCATGGTTAAGAATATTGTGGCAGAAACCATCAAACTGATGTCAACAAAGAAGGACCGCCACTCTAAATGCAGATGCAAATGGTCAGACTTTAATTGAAGATTACCAAAACCATTTTTTTTCAGTGGATTAACTTGCACAGATTGATTGTTAGGATAAAGAATAACAATCTACGCCAGCAAAAAAAAGCATAGTAAATTTTGGTTTCACACAGACTTTAAGTGAACTTCGACAAATTTTGGGGATTTAATTTGGGAGTTAGTGATAAATGAAAAAATGCAGCAATGCAGAAATCACAGAGATGTAAATGATCATCTTCTCTTTGTTATGGCTGAAGTGGTCATCCTATTAGATTTCATCTTTACCTGCTGTATGAGGGTTTCAGTAACAGATCATTAAGGAATTCCATCAATAGCCATATTTTCACTAGTAGCTAGCAGGTATCTGAATGTGTCCTATACTGAACTTCAAATTATGTAGCTCATAAAATGTGCTTATATACATACAGTATGCAAATCACACAAAAATGATACACCTTCAAACAAAACATTATCCATAAGCTCAGTTGCTTTCCTTAGAGCTGGTTGATGAAATAACAAAAATAAAGGAGACAGTAGATTTGCCAGCATTGCCTTTCTTTTGTTTGGCATATTGTGCGGTGCTCGTGTCGAGGCATTACAACCATTAGAGTTAGTCTTGTTTTCTCCCACAAATTTCTATCTGCAATGGCACACTGCAGTCAGCTTGTGTATTCAGCAGCGTCAGTATGCAGCACTTAGCTCTTGGCAGTGGGCCCTCGGGGACACATCTATAGGTGATATCTACCGAAGGCAGCATGTAGAGCCCTCGAATCTGCTACTGTCTTGATCTGCCCTTTCAGACTGTCCACTAATGACAGTGAAAAATGCAGGTGGTTTAGACTGGACTCCAGGGGTCGATTTCTGTCCATGAAGAGCCTGCTCAGATGAGATAGGGAAAAAAATTGTGGTTAAAATATATTTATCTCAGATTGGGAATAATGGTGGTACTCAAAGCAATGCTGAGTTTATTTAAAGTTTTGCACACTAATTGAAACTGTGACTGATTGTCCAGTGGTGGGCAAAATGGAAAATACCACTGGCTGGAGTATGCAATGACCATTTCCAGCAATTATTATTATTATTTTTTTATCAGTTTTTATAGATTGTGACTGGCAAAGAAACCCAAACTGCAAAGCACTGCAGCACTGACCAAAAAGAAATAATGAAAAAAGTTTAAAAAAGGATGATTCTAGAGTTGTGGGTACATTTTGGTTCCGTCTAAAATCACATACTTCTCTACTATATAGTAGGCTACATTTAAAACAGTACGCGAGCCGAGTAGTATGTCAGAATTTAGAGTACTCGAAAAACAGTATGCGAGAAGTACCTGCATGACCTACTACTTCCGGCGAGATTCTGAAATGTGCATCGAATGAATGCTATGCTACCCCATGATCCCACATGAGAAAATGAATGAATGGGAGTGCGTCAACACAACTGACATGGGTAGGTCAAGCGATAATGACAAACGGTGGATGTAGTATGTCCGAATTCCATTCATACTACTCACATTCATATTATAAAGAATGTACTTTTGTAACGGTCGTGTAGTAAATTTAAATGTAGTACCTACTCAAGTAGTAGGCGATTTCAGAAGCAGTCTTTGGATCTTTTAAACACATCTTCTATTATTTTTCTAAAACAAAAACTTAAAGTTAACAGTTTTAAATAATAACACACATTATATCGTTATTTCTAAAAAAAATTTTTTTTGTTTTGAAAATATTGACTTAAAGACTCCCATTGTGCCTATATTTGACCGTCACTGAAGAAATAATCATCAAGCAAAGCAAAACCTAGAGAGTCAGTAATAAAACTGGAATCAACTTGGACTTTTTTAGAGGTTCAGAGACATTTGAAATGTAAAAGAAAACTATTTTATTTACATATTTGTTTTGAACTTTTCCATATCTACTACTATCTTTATATGCAACTTAAACGTTATTTGAAACATAAATATTTCCAATATAAAATAAGAACAAACTGCATGAGACTTACAGTACCTGCACAGATTACTTTGCAAAATATTTAATTCAGTGTCTACATTGGTACTACAAACTACGTTCATCAATACATTCATGCTGAAACCAAAGATAAGTTACTGTATATTCCATAGAAAAGCATTGTCTTTATAATGGCATATGGAAAAACGGTCAACATTAAAGTTTATCATGTTTTATTGGTATCAGTGTTTTTTATTTTTACATTAGAATACATGGCATAATAAATATAAGTGAACTCGCCTTGTTTTGTCTGGTTTATGTTTAGCCAGAAGATCTGCAATGTATATGTAATTTATAAATCAGTAATAATACTTTAAAGTCAATCCTAAGTGTAAGAGAATGTAGCAACCCTAACATGAGAATAAGTGTTGTTAATAGCGATTTGGAGACTTGTTTTGTCCTCTGGGTGTGTGTTACAAAAAAGAATGTTCGATCATGTAATCACTAATAATTGCTTTTTGTCATTTTTAAAACATTTTATTTTTTAAGTGTAAGGAAAATAGCACTGTGAACAACACCTGTTGTGTTTCATACATTGAATAGAAGGATTGGAACAACATAAGTAAATAATGAAAAATGGTCATTTTTCATGAACTATGCCAAACGAAAATTCAATATTTCAATAGATTCCATGTCATTTCCCCCCTTTAATTTAAATAGGGATAATTAAATATGGACTTTTTAAAAATATGGACTTTTACAGACAACAACAACAACAAACAAACAAACAAACAACAATAATGTCTGTTAGAACAAATACCTGGGATGATTTCAAAATATACAAACAACAGTTGACTAGTTTAAGCTGTATTAAATAATACAACACTATTACTTAATACTTTATTGTTGACTTCATAACAGTCACATCTGTAAAATCAATATAATTACAGGTTTTCGATTCGTTTTCTCTCCCACACCCTTTACTGAGAGCCAGCACATTTTAGTCTGATTGACACATACATAAGTCTCGCGTGGAGCACAAGCAGACAAACATATTTCATCTATGCGTATTCGTAAGTTATTGTCAAAATCATAAACACTTCCTGTTCAACTGCTTTCTTTTAGTCAGTGAAGATGGGAATTTACCTTAGTGTTACACAATAGTCTTACACTGTCAAAAATGCTGGGTTCCACACAATTTCTTGATGTTGTCCCAACACAAATTGATTAGTTTAACTTAATCATTTTTTACACATTTAAGCGGATTGAACATAAAACAATTAAGTTGTCCTAAAAAAACCCCTTAAGAATTGTGTTGTTTCAGCTCATTTAAAATAAGTAGTTTGAAAAAACAGCAAAAGTCATTTTTTGAGTGTACTTCTTTGGGAGAATAAAAATTGTTTGAGAAAAGGAATATGTCAAGGCTGTTACTGTGAACTGAGATACTATACATCATTTCATTCATTTTCTTTTCGGCTTAGTCCCTTTATTAATCTGGGGTCGCCACAACGGAATGAACCGCCAACTTATCCAGCATATGTTTTACACAGCCCTTCCAGCTGCAACCCATCACTGGGAAAAGATACTATAGTTCCAATATTATAGTAAGTTGCAACACATTTTATAAAAGACAAACAAAGTGAAGTTTTGATTTGTTGATTCAAGCTACACATCTGGCCTGGATTTAAATAAAGATTTTGTATTTATAATGTTTTAAGACAATTTTATTTCTTAGAGCCTGCGAGATGTAAGACTAGACAAATAATTTATTAGTAATATATTATTATTAATAATAAATAATAATATTAAAATTAAACAATATATAAATTAATACTACTACTCATAATAAAATATTATTAAGCAATATATGAATCAATATGAATAAATATTATTAATAAAATAGGTCGTATTACTAATATTAATGCTAACCTTTATAAAATATTGTATAAATATTTTAAGGTCCTATGTAGCACTTTCAAAGCATTTATGAGGTGAATATTTTTATATTTAGCACCAAAAAGGGTTCTGCTATTGTGACTAGCTGAAAAACACTGTTTTGGTACTGTTTAGCACCACTTTTCCTAAGAGTGTATGAACTTTTCATTTCCTAAAACCATGGATGATTATTCATTTAGCTGAGAGGTAAGATCTAGCTAAAACCTGAAAAAAGGCAGTTTAGTTGGAATTAAATTTAAGAACGTGTTTTGCTTTAGACCTTTTACATTGTGTATTTTTTAATGAAGATGCTTTTGATCGATACAATAATCCACAAAATAAAAACCTGCTCACAAGACTGAAGCACCAGCAGTCTACCTCTGACAAGCCTTCGAGAGCCACATTACATTTTAAAATGATTAATTTAGAGAAATATGAATAATTCAAAATGCTAAAAAGTTCAACAAGGCACGGTTGGAGGTATGCCCTGAGGTTAAGAGGCACGGCTTCTAACATAAAACGAAGACGGAGAACAGGAAAATCTACTTGAAAAAGAAAATTCAAAAGCTCCATCTAGAGGTGTCCTTCACCACTGATTTTAAATAGTCACTTTTCCATGTTTTAGTTGTTTACTGAATGAGGATTTCTTAAATAAGGATATACAATACAACAAACTTTTACTAAATAAATGTCCTTTGCTGACATTGGTGGTTTCACAAAAACATTTGACATCTATTCCAGGTTCTTTATAGTGGAAAAAAGGTTCTTTAGATCAGGGGTCACCAATATTGGTCCTTGAGGGCTAGTGTCCCTGCAGAGTATAGCTCCAAGTTGCCTCAAACACACCTGCCTGGAAGTTTCACATACTATATGCCTATAAGAGATTGGGTCTCTATAGTATCCACAGCGCCCCCTAACATTTACAATTTGTCACTGTGGTTTCTACAGGTTTTGTCTGATATTTACAAATATTGGTATAGGGATGTGATGACACAACAAACAATTTCACATAAACTTATTGGGTCTGCTCAACAGGATGTTGCCATTTTGGATTGCTTGGAAAATGGCAAGCTGTGGATTTTGAAATATTTCTCAAAGAGGATTTATGAATTATCAAATTTCAGTATAAAATTCCCGTCAAGACATTATGTATTTTACATACAGTATGTAAGCTCTATTACATATGTATTTTTTATATCTGAGATGGTGTGGCGATGATGATGCAATAAAGAAACTTGACAAAACTAGATTGTTTTGTATTTAGATTGGCATGGTGTGCTGGTTTTAAAATATTTATTCATTTTAACCTTTTAACAAACTGTGGATGGCCAAAAAACACTTTTGTGAGCCACAATGACAGAGCACACATTTTATTTTCTTGCTCATCTTTGAAATGAAGAATTTTATGTACTGATTCCATTCATACTTTGTGTTTTCTCATCACAATGTTTATATTGAATGAGCAAGAAAACTAGTTACCAGTAAATATCATTCATAAATATCCAAGCAACCTCAAGATGGTATTGCCCACTAGAGACTTCAATCACCACCCAGGACAAAAGGCAGCTACAAAGTCACTAATAGTGTGAATGAGGCTCATGTCATTGTGGTGTTGGTGGAGGTTTGCTGTTTTTTTGTAACTCAGCATTTTTTTTTGTAGCTTCGTTCTTGGCTCCAAGATGCATGACTTGGAGCAGAGTCTGGCTGAGCTGGCTGAATGTACATATGCCAACATCTTTGGAAATCCAAAACTTACTGCTTAATATGAAAACCTTTAGGTTTTAAAGCTTTTGAAGCTTTTTATCCAAACTTATCCACAACCTGATCATTTTTATATATAATTAAATTAATTAATTTCAATTCCACTCTCTGACTACTTCACCACTGTTTCATCATGACAGTTACTCTGAACTGCAACGTGTTGTTACATATAGTAGCACAACCGTGTGCATGTAAAGTATGAAAACCAGTATGAAAGTCAATGGAGGCTCACTCTGAGGAGCTGGGTGCAAATATAAATCAGGGTTAAGACTTCCACACCAGACCAGGGTGCACATTTACTATGAGCAATATGACACCTGCATGTTGAGCTGCTGATTCTATAAGGACATTACTCCACCGAAGCGTTTTTGCACAACTGAAAATGCCAGCGCTCTTTCAAAAACATTCAGCTGTGAGCGCTTCTTCAACTGTAGAGCATTTATCTTAATTGCAGAGTGCTCAGTGCTCAGTGTAAAATGCACGCTCAGCACTTCATCACACAGCTTTTGTAAAAAAAAAAAAAAAAAGCTGTGCTTCTATTGAAACAACTAAAAAAAATATGCTAAAAAAAATAATATAAAGTGGTTCCAAAAATTATTCAGTGGACATGCACCCTAATGGTAGTACACTTTATGACTTATAGTACACCTATGATTCGTTGGAGGAAATAAGATATACAGTAGGCAAACAAAGTCATACTTTGGCACACAAAAGTGTCATTGGAGCTTTGTATGAATACAGTTGAATACACTGTCATCAGATGGAATGTTTGTTAATGTTTTTGGTTCCTTTTCTTGACCTTTAACGTCTCAGGACTGTTATGATGGAGGATGAAAGAGCCCTCAGATTTAATCTAAAATACCTTAATTTGTGTTCTGACAATTAAGGAATGTCTCAACAACAACAACAATAATAACAACACTTATTTAGAGCTTCTAGACATGACAAACTTGTATTTCATCACAGCAGTTTTCAGAAGCAACACTGCATATGTTTATTATAAAACATAATGAGCAATGCAACATAAAACAAACATAATATTAACATAAGGATTCAACATAGTGGACCAATGCAAATTTGCCAGAGAATGCGTTTCTCATTTGTGAAGCGGACGATCTGTTTAATGAGCCGTTTCGCAATAGCAGACAGCTACAGTACACAGTAATTGAGACAGTGATGCGCTGTTCAAATGACACGTGTGGTTATCGAGGCATGAGAGCTCAACAATTGACCAAACAGCTCTCGAAGAAACCAAACGCAGATCTGAAGCTTTTAGACCGCGGACGATAAGATGTCATTAAGGTCAGAGAGATAATCTATCAACTCTTTTCACTCTTGATTTCGGTATCTCCGAACATGATTCCACTCAGCGGATGTCATTAGCGTTTGCCTCTCTCTATCAGGTGTCTGCTCCAATGAGGCACGTTTGAGGACGAGCCGCTGGACAGATTTGCATTTAAATTGCTTCATAATGACCGTGTTTCGAGACTTCCAGGTTTGGGCACAGACCCGAGCCTGTTTTCCCTGCGAAATGACAACGTTAAAACTAATGCTCGCAAGGACACGACTCATAATTTTAAAGCTCTGTCCCAGCCGCTGGTGCCTAAAGGGCATGTTTTGATTGGATTCTGGTGTTAGACTGGAAAGTAAAACAACATTAGAATATGATTTAAGATCAGCTATTGCTGTAAAACACCCAGAGGAAACCATTCAGAGGAACTTTGAGACTTTTCGGGATTTATTTGAATGTTTTTAGTGACAATTTCTGAACAAATGTATTAGTATGTCGGCAGACTTAAATGGAGCCCAGAGTGATTTCAAGTTGTCTATCAAATTAACTACAGAGCATATGATTTTTATGAAATGTGCTAGATTGTGGTACAGGAGTAGTGAGATTTATGAAATATTTATATTACATTTTCGAATATTGAAAGATTGATATATATAAAAAAAGTATTAACAACTGATTTATTCAAACATGATCCTCTCTAGAATATTTTTTCTACTGTTTTTATTTTAATTATTAATGGCATTTTAACCATTGTATCTGCCCTATGGTTATACAAATGGTAATCAATTTGCAGCAAAAACAAAAGGTTAATAAACTTTTAATATAACCAAGTTTAATTTTCAGAAGTGTTATGCAAGATATCATTAAAAGGCAGTTTAACTGACATTTCCACACTTACTGAATATCCAGCTTCACCCGGAAGAGTCTCGCATTATGAAAGTAAACACTATTATTGAAACTATTATTGAAAAAAAAAAGAAAGATTGGGATTATATAATACTCATTCGTTCATTTTCCTTTGGCTTAGTCCCTTATTCATCAGGGGTCGCCACAGCAGAATGAACCGACAACTATTCCAGCATATATTTTACACAGCAAATGCCCTTCCAGCCGCAACACAGTTCTGGGGAAATATAATATAATATAAGTACAGTACAAACACGCTTTCAGCAGAAAAGCAAAAACATTGATAAAAAGGGGAAAAAATATTTTGTAAATGTTATTTTTTTATTACAAAAAAATATCACATTGGCAGTTTTCAAGACTGATAATAAGAAATGTTTCTTCCAAATCATCACATTAGAATGAAGGATCATATGACACTAAAGACTGAATGGGTAATGATGCTGAAAATTCAGTTTTTCCATCACACGAATAAATTGCACAATAAAATACATTCAAACAAGAACAAAAACTATTATGAATTGTAATAATATTTCACAATATTGCCATTTTTATGGTATTGACATTAAACAAATAAAGCCCTGGTGAGCATAAGAGACATATATTAAAAGCATTTACATAATTACCAACTCCAAACTTAGTGTGGTAGTGTTTTCATATACAGTATCTCTTTATTTGAGGGGACAAACAAACAGGTAAGATCAGAATAATTTCTAGATAACACAAAAATAAGAGCTGACGGGCAAAAAAAGACTGACCAACAGTCAAAGTGAACACAGCAACAAGTGCCGCCTCATGAAAACTGACCTTAGCCAGATTTGTGAAGGGGAAAATGTAGAATTAAGCACCACATGTCTGAGTTTGGTGTTGAGAGACGCCAAACTCATTTCCTTCAGTTTCTCAGCACTTGAAGCTGCAGACAGACTGTCTGTTCTCCCTGAGCGCTGACACTTTGACACCGGCGAGGGTGCTGGACGGTAAAAGCCTCCGCCAGACAGAAAACACAGATCACAGTGCTCAGCCTGTCATGGATGCGCCTCCACTGGGGACGGCCAGCTGAAAAACAGGCCATCCTGACAAAATCCTTTCCGACAGGGCTTCCACTCGCGATTTTATCCTTCACTTTGAGTGCCGCTTCTACAAATGAGCATTAAAAACCAAATCCTCTTCATATGTACATTAACATTTATATTATTTATTAAAAAGCCCTTCTGTTTGGCATCAACATTCATTCATACATGAAAGAAAAAAAAACAATAATATGTGATGATAATCACTTTGCTTATAAAATACTATTATTTACATTGATAAAAGGTACACAACAATGTAATGCAGTTCGTTTCTTTCATGACAAAGGCTGGATGGTTTGTTTTCCTTTCCTCCTTCTGATGTGGCATTTTATGAACCAGGCTTCATTCACCACAGTGCTGTTTTCTTCTCGTCCTGGATGCAAAGTTTCTTTTTTTGTCCATCAGGTCCAGATCTCGGTGGGCACCATGTGTTCTTTGGTGCCCATTGAGGGCATGAGGTTTTCCTCACAGAGGAAGTCGAGGGGAAACTGGACCAGGAAGCCCCTGATCTTTTTCAGCAGCTCCTGAGCTTTGAGGGGATCCTCTTTATCCAGACCAGTTTTGGCCTGGAAACTCAGGAGCTCCTGTTTGTTTCTCACCAGGCTGGAGGGCAGACAGCGGAAAACCTGCAACAGCATATCAACAGGCCTCAAGATTCTGCTGCTCGCTGATGACGAATTCTTTTTTTTAATAATTATAAAATTTTAAGGCAAGAGTTGAAAAAAAAAAATGATTCTCTGGATTTACTCAATTTTGTTAGGGTAAGCGGTTAGAAAAAATATATATGGGCGGATTTTAAACAAACAAATTTAATTTAGTAATGTTCAACTTAATTTGTTTGTTTAAATTCAGCCCATATAAATTGTAACCACTTTCCTTAAAAAAAAAAAGTTGTAAATCCAATGAATCATTTTTCTTCAGTGTAACAAGTGTTGTTACTGTTAACTATAAATAAAAATAGAAAAAAAGAAAAAAAAAAGATTAGATGCAAGAGTTCAAATGCAAAAGCCTCTGAGTGCCATCTACATTTTCCTTCTAAAATGAGATTTTTCCTCAGGCTTCTGTGCGTAGGTGTAGTAATTTCACGTGTATGTCAAATGATATGTTCGTTTGATTCCTTTTAAACTAAAATGATTAAACATAAACAAAGGAGGCTGAGTAAAAAACTCACTTTAGATGAAAATTTCAGACAGCACTTTAGACAGGTTTTTGCATCTGAACTCTTCAAATATTTTGATGAAAAAAGACCATTACTGAAATAGAAATTTGTAAAACCGAAAATGTTTTTTTTTTTTTAAGTTAAAATAAATGGAAAATGGAAAAGAAGAAAAAACTTTAACAAATAAATAGTTAAACAAACACAAATTACAATTACTGAAAATCCAGATGAATATACAAAAATAAATAAATTCACAAAACACCTCAAAGTACTACAATTTAAAGAGCCCCTATTATGGATTAAAAAAAAATCATATTTTGGTTTTGGGGGTCTCCAACAACAGTCTGATATGCAGGCAAGGTCAAAAACACTTTCATTGTCTTATAATATGCATTTATTTTTACCTAATTATCCCAACGACTCCCATATGATTCCTTCAGCGATTCATTTGTTCCCAAACCCCTCCTTAGCACGATGCTAATCTGCGCTAATTGGTCCGATGACCCAGTCTATTGTGATTGGTCGACTGCGTTCAGCGTGAGACAGAGAGAAATGCCCAGCACGGTTTATCAACAAGTAGTCAGAGTGTAGAGTATATGTGTGAGCTCAATGCAGGAGTGCATTAAAGCAATGCAGTTTAACACCAGCATATTGCTCTATTCTTAACCAGAAGTAAAAACAGTGACGCACATTCAGTATTAATCCAGACAGTGGCAAAAGCTGAACTATTTTAAAACTTAACCACCGCACGTGTGTAGGAACAGCTGACGGTGGCCATAGCAACGACAAACGGCAGTAGATCGCAAGCTCACAGATGCATTTAAATCCGTAAACAAATCGGCACGCATCGCGTTTTCATTGACGCAATATGAGAATATAAAGACTTAACCAGATACAGCACAAGCAGTTACAAGTAACAAAACACAATTAAATACATAATTTGCAAGCTAGAGAAAACAAGGAGGCAACCATTTTAATCGCACTTACTTACACTTACAAAGTCCCATACATCAATAGTCTTACTGATTGTCTTCCTTTAACAAATGGCTGACGAATCCCCCGTTGTAAGCGTGTAGATTGCTGAAGCACTCGTCAGAAAAATGACGGGGCACAGCACAAGGCTGGGGCTATATAACGCATTATAAAAATATAATGTATTTTTGCAAAAATAAACTTCAACCACTGACTCTTCACAGCCTCATCTTTGGGTAGGAAAAATAATACTAACTTTCCCCTCACACTTCAGAGCACAGCGTCTTCGCGACATGATTCAACCAGGATCTGCTACAGGGTTTGTGGGTGGGGCCGGGGGCGGGGCTTGAGTTCCGTATCTACATCACGCCGGCACAGCTAAAGACTCGTTACCACGCCGACTCATTTGAACCACTATGAGTCGACTCTTTTATAGATGAATCAATAGTTTTAAACACAGCACACTGTCAGATTTAAGCCTTAGCTGGATATTTCACTTCACTTAGAGCTGTGTTACACACTGCATGGGATGTCATTTTCAAAAACCCATAATAGGTGCTCTTTAAATTAAAATGGATAATATTCAAATAAAACACCATCAAAATAAAAACTCTGTTATTGATGATAAAGACACTGCAAAAATGTTTTCATGATAATTGTCATTTGTCAAATGTCAATTGTTTTGCAAATATTATATAAAATAGATTTTATATACTTAAATTAGTTTTGTTTTGAAAAGATATGGAACACCGTAGGAACCTTTAAGAAGTGTACTGAAGCTTCTTAATTGTATGTGTAATAGATTTGGTTGTATGTGTAAGAGGTGTTTTCTGAAATTGCCAGTTTGCAATGGAATCAGAGAATAAGAATCTCTTATTGCTACTCTGCCATGAGTCTGTCGAACAGCCAGCTGAGTCTGAGAGCGTCATCAGTGATCAAGACCAATATATCTATCATTTGAACATAGAATTCAAATACTCCATGTAACATGAAGATACTTAGAAAGAAAGAAAGTGTCCATCATTACATTTCAGCGGGGAAAGACTAAATGAATCAGTGTTCAATTTGGCGAACAAATTCTAATTATGGTGTTGCTGCTCCCACAAAGCAATGCAGTCCATTATTTGTCCCCATTTACTAATAAGCTATCCAAGATGAGATTTTTGTCTGAAATAAATCTAGACATGCTCAAATGTGCCAAACAGTTTTCTGGAGAAATTTATGAAGAAATGTGATGGTAATTTCTGTTCGGTTATGTGTTGTACCAAATTTACTTACATTGAAGAAGCATTCAACTTATAGCCAAACAATCACTAGGTTATTTTAATTTTGATGTTCTTGTTATATTATTACAGAATGCTAATTTACTAATTTACTATTAGTTGCAATGCAAAAAACTTAGTTGGTGCCTGAAGATCATTCTGAATATAACCAATATAGTAAGCCATTCTAAATCTAAAATAGTTGCAAGGAACCCCGCATACCTTCTCATAGATGGTGACGTTGCGGCCCGAGACGCTCATCCAGACGTCCTTGTAGAAGCTGTTGCTGATGGGGTCACTGACGTCAATGCTCGGGTCAGTAAAGGCTCCAAGAATTGTCCTGGTTTACAGAAAGACAGAGACTTTCAACTGCGATTCAGGTGTGCTGCCAAGATTAACATTATCATGGGTGGTTTTCTGTCAGATCTTACTTGAAGCACTCCAGTCTGAGCTGAAGGGCAAACTTGCCAGCCTGGTACTTTTGACCATCCATTACTGATGCCGTTGTTTCAGAGTCCTCGAAAATCACAGCCACCTCACTGTCCCTCTTGCCCAACATGCTGCGGTCATTTATGTTGGCAGAGCCTAAAAAATAAATTCAGTGATTAAAAAAAGAAAACGAAACTAAACTCAGGATGGGTAAAAGTTGAAAGGTGTAAAATAAACACATTTATTTAATTATTCAGATCCAAAAAAGATCAAATAATAAGCAATAATAGATTGTTTAAGCTGGTTTGAAACTAAAAATAAAATAAAATAAGTTCTTACTTTTTTTTCTATTTAATATGTATTAAAACAAATAAAAAGTAAATAAACAATAACACGCTTGTTTATGGTGGCTTGACTAAGTTAAATAATACAAAAACCAAAAGGGAGAAACAAATACATTTAAAAAAAAAAGAAAACAAGAGAAAAAAAAGAATAAGAAATAATAAAATTAAAAAAACACGTAAAATATAACAAAATAAAGTCAGAACCTGTAAAATAATAATAATAACAACAACTTGTGGATTTTTTTGATGCTGGTAAAACATTACAAATAAAAATTTGAAATAAAATAAAAATAAAAACAAAACAATTTTTTCAAATAATGTTTGATAAAACCTCCAAATAAGTCCTGGTGAAATTTTATACACACATGCAAGAAAGTGAAGCGAATCTGAGCAGCATTGTAAAATTCCAATAACTAAAAAAAAAAAGGGAATAATGATTTGTTTGCTAAAAGGAAACAGCCACTGACCATGCCTCACTTAATCCTAAATGTCAAGACGAAAAATAAATAAATAAAAAATTCACATACATTCACTTTTTTTTTTCATTCATTGTTTTATAAGTGATTAGATCCTGAGGCATTTAATTTAATAGCACACAAATCCTCCAGCAACAGAATCAGAGATAACTCAATTTCAGTGTGCAGCTAAATGTTCCCGTCTGCCTTCTTCTGATCTATGACTTTCTTCATTGGATTGCTTCTATCTTCAGCAGAAATCTAAAGTGTTATCTGAAAGGACAACTTGCTTATCTTTTATGACTTTCTTATGCTCTTTCTACAAAGTATCATTTGAAATTTTTCTTGATCGCTTAAACAGATGTGATGTGTTTTGACCATAGATGCGTGGCAATTAAAATGGCTTAATTGGATAGTTCAACCCCTGAAAAAAAATTAATTACTCTTCCTCAGTTGGTTCCAAACCTTTAGCAGAGTCTTTTTAAAAAAAATACATTTCAAAGAAACGGTAAAAAACAGTAGACAATTACATCCAAAGTAGAGAACAACTACAACGGCTACCAGTTTCCAACATATTTCAAACTATCTTCTTTTGTGCTTAACAGAAGGCATTTAAACAGGTTTTAATGGAAGGGTAAATAATGACAGGATTTTCTTTTTTGGTTGTACTATCCCTTTAAATTAGAACGGCAGAGAAAAGGCCAATATTACACATCTGGCAGTGCAGTCATGTGTAAAATACAGACAACAATACTTCTCTCATTAAAACACATCTTTTGGACACAAAGTTCTGTTGAAGTCACTGCAAATATGCTATTTTTAGGGAAATGAGTGAGCAAATACAAAAACCATATCAACACAGTACCGTTTCCATCTCTCCTTTAAATCAAGCAATATACCACAGTTTTCCACAAGGGGGAGCGTTAGCATCTAGCCAATAGCCATAAACAAACGAGGCTCAGTGAGTTGATCAAGGTATCAAATTTCTAATAATATGTTTTATTCAATATTACACTGTTAAAGATACTGTGAAAAAAAATGATGTCAGCATTAGTTTGTTAGTCTTAAGGATATCTATGAGCTAGTGTGCTCAAAACAGTGACGAAATTTGCAGTTTGTCACTTAATGAGGATTAATGATTTTTTTAATCTTACTACAATTTCTTATAAAATCTTCTGACCAATCAAATGCTCTCTAGTATCTGACATGTCCCGCCCCCTTCAAGATGCTAATTATTTGGTTTTCATTTGATGCACTTGAGCTCAACCACTCTCACTGGCAGAGCTGTGATAAAAACAAAATGCTATGGGCTGTTTTTTTTTTTTTTTTAAGGGAATGGACTACTCTATGTCTCTCCCTGTCTTTGTGTTTCAGTTAAAATATGTCACACATTGAAGAAAAATACTCATTTCAAAGCATTTCACGGGACCTTTAACTGACCGATAATGACGGTGTTGTCATCGGCGATAAGCAGCTTGCTATGAACATAGATGAGTTCAGTCACCAGTCGACCCTCCAGCTCCGCATGAGTCCTCAGACCACAGATCGAGATGTAGTTCATCCACTGGTCATCCACTGTTTGCACACAAAAAGAGTAAATCAGGTCAGATTCAGACTGTACAACCAATGACTGAAAAGAAAAGATGTCTCTTACTATTTAGACTATATATTCACAAACTTTAAAGGGATAGTTCATGCACAACTGAAAATTCTCAGCCTTTACTTGTTGCAAATAAGTTTGAGTTTCTTTATTCTGTTGAACACATTAGAAGATATACTGAAGGGCATTGCAAATCTGTAACCACTGACTTCCATATAATTTATTTTTCCTACTATGGAAGTCAATGGTTACTAGATTCCCACATTCTTCAAAATATCTTTTGTGTTTAAAAACAAAAACAAAACTCAGATTTGGAACAATTCAGGGGTGAGAAAATGATGGCAGAATTTGTATTTTTGAGTGAACTCTCCCTTTAATGTTAACCCAATTCTGGTGACAATATATTGTATGACTATAACTTTATAATAACTTTTTAAATGATGTATTAGACAAATTTGTTTTGTTTTAGTTTAGTGCACCAAAAAAGGTATTCATATTTCACTATATTGAACCAAAAGCTCAGAACATGATTAAAATCTTACTTCCCAAGAACATTCCCTCTCTCGCAAGCTCAATTCAATAATACAATATTTATCACACTGAGCACAATGTCCAGAGGGTGACATGAAAATAAAGTGCTACGTTTTATATATAGCATAATATCTGTATTTGCAGAATCTAAATAAATGGCTCATGTCATTTTCCAGTACCCCTTTATTCACTGTGTAATTACATGTAAACAAATTATATTAAAAATAATAACAAAACAAAAATTATAACATAAATTTAAAATATAAAATAATACAACAGACAGCCAAAATGACAACCCTTAAATTTTTCCTTTATATGCTCTCCAAATTCTGTAAAAAGCTACCCCATTTCTGATTGAAAGTATGGGTGGAGTCCTGAAGTCTTGCCAATATGTGTTCATATGATGCAGTAGAAGTCATCAGCTCAATCCATTCCTTAAAATAGGGAGTATCTAAGTTCTTCCAATTTCGCAGCACCAGTCTCACAGCCATAATACATCCTGCAACGACTAGCCCAGCCTGTGCTTTATTCCCTTCCGTAGAGTGGATGTATCACCAAGAAGACAAACTCTTGGTGAATAAGGTAAAGGTTGTCCCAGCCATTTCTCAAGGTTTTGAATAACTCTTGTCCAGAATGGAGCCACCAAATGACAGTTCCACATAAAATGTAAAAAGGTGCCCACAGAATGACCACACTTCCAACAGTGGTTATTTTTCCATTAATCCTAGCCTATGCAGTCTTACTAGGATCCAGTAATATCGATTAAGTATCTTGTAATGTATGAGTTTACTTCTAGCATCTCTCACAGGACTCCTTATACCAGAATTTCTTTCTCCCAAATAATTCTTAAAAATATCACTTTTTTCATACATGTTGTTTGCAGCAATCTTATACACAAAAGATATCGTTTGCACTGCCTTTGACATATTTAGAAACCCTAATAAAACACTTTCTTCTTCTCCTGCCTTATATCCCATGGATCTTATACTACTATGCAGTTGTATATATTTCCAGAAATCCCCTTTATCTAATAATTTGAACTTGTCTTTCAACTCCTGAAATGAATACAGTGCCCTCTGTCCATATAAATCCTCATTTGTTTTCAGGACTTTTTTTTTTTTTACACCAAGCCCTCCAATACACAGTTTTCTTTCCTATTTTAATAGCAGGATTATTCCATAATGAAGAATAGCCTTGTTTATAATGGGACAAATTAAATATCTTATGTACTTTTTTCCGGGCCTAACGGTGGCGCAGTGGATAGCATATTCGCCTCACAGCAAGAAGGTTGCTGGTTCGAGCCTCGGCCTGGTCAGTTGGCATTTCTGTGTGGAGTTTGCATGTTCTCCCCGTGTTGGCGTGGGTTTCCTCCGGGTGCTCCGGTTTCCCCCACAAGTCCAAAGACATGTGGTACAGGTGAATTGGGTAGGCTAAATTGTCCGTAGTGTATGTGTGTGAATGGGTGTGTGTGGATGTTTCCCAGTAATGGGTTGCAGCTGGAAGCATAAAACATATGCTGGATAAGTTGGCGGTTCATTCCGCTGTGGCAACCCCAGATTAATAAAGGGACTAAGCCGAAATGAAAATGAATGAATGAATGTACTTTTTTCCAGACATGCTGTGAGTGTTCTAATATATGATTAACTTCCCCATCCACAATAAAATGTAAAGATTTCTGAGATAAAGCATCAATAACACTGAATGGGCAAGTCAGAGCAAGTTTCTCTATTTCCATACAGCTTATACCCTCTACATTACCACCTGACCAGTGCTTACATATTTTAATAATCTCAAATGCAGTATTATAAAGCTCCATATTTTGGCAATGCTAAACCCCCCTTTATTCTAGTGGTAAACCTTTTTTTCATACTTATTCTTGGCTTCTTCCGCTCCCACAAAATGTTCCTAACTAACTGATCGTATTGCTTAAAGACGGATAATGGAAACTCCAAAGGAAACATCATAGAAATATAATTAATCCTTTATGATACCAACATTTTAATTGCATTAGCCTTCCCCCACAAAGACAGATTAAACAATTTCCATTTAGCAAAGTTTGTTCTAAAATCTTGAAACATAGGGGTTATATTCATCTGAACAACATCATATAAGTCCCTTGAAAGCCTAATACCTAAATACTTAATCCCAGTTGGTATCCATTTAAAGGAAAAAGCACTTACATCAGCCAAGGAGCATCCCACAGACACTGGCATTACCTCAGATTTTTCCCAATTAACTTTGTAAGCTAACATTTGAGAAAAAATGTCAATTGTATCCATCACAGCAGGTATAGAAGTACATGGATTTGACAGTAAGAGAAGAATATCATCAGCATATAAAAAAACGATTGCATTCCCTCTCTCCCAACTGGACACCATTCACTCTTATGTCCTTCCTGATTGCAACTGCTAAAGGCTGCAGAAACAAAATAAAAAGCAAAGAAGACAAGGGGTCACCTTGTCTAGTGCCTCGCTTTAATTTAAAGAAGGGAGAAATAATGCCATTTGTAATAACAGCTGCATGTGGGGTGGAATATAGCACCTTGACCCACTTAAAAAAAGGTTGTCCCAAAGCCAAACATTTGCAATGTATGATTAAATAACCCTATCAAATCGCATCTAATGAAAAAGCAGCAACTGGAACATTCTCATTGCGGCTTTGCCAGATGAGATGAAGTAGTGACCGAAGATTATCAGAAGACCTCCCTTTTATAAAGCCTACCTGGTCGCTATGTACAATATTTGTTAGAATGCCCTCCAACCTCTATGCTAATACTTTAGATAAAATTTTACAAATCAACATTTTCTAAACTAACTGGTCTATAACAATTCCCTGTTTAAAACTTTAATTCTGGCCACAATGTCTTTAACTTTTTCTTAATTCAGTCTCTTTACCAAGCTAGCATATTGTATTACGTTACCCCTGACATAAGCTTTTGATGCATCCCATGCTGCTCCCAGCCTCTATGTGGTACCGACATTAATCTCGAAAAATTCCTTTAGGTGAGCTCCCAATTTTGTACTAAAATTTCGAGTCCTGAAGCAAGGATACATTAAATCTCCATCTATTTTGCTTTATTGTCCTAGATTTGGTGCCTAATGTCATCTCCACTGGTGCATGATCCGACAAAGCAATCACTCCTATCATTTGATTCTCATATTTATGATGAACTTCTTGCTTTTGTCCTCATTTGTAAGACTCCTTGGATAAAAGCGTCTGCTGAATTAATAAATCTTAATGTAAATACAGTTTCTTTAAAAAATACAATGCATTCCCATCTCTAATATTGTATTTTTGTTGAAATTCATTATGAAAGCCTCACATAAACCAGACTACTTGTTTTGTCATTTTGAATCCTTTGTAAGCCAAGGAAAATTATGAGTTTAGTAACAGTTTCATAAATATTTTACCTCAACTGAATTTTGGCACAATCAGATCATCAAAGTCTTACTGGAGTCATCCACTCACTATACTTGCAGTCCATCAAAATTTTGACACCTTGAATAATCATGCATGTTGCAATGTTGTGGTGAACCATAGAAGAGAACTCACACCACCACAGAGTCAGGTTCACATTAAACTGTGTCACAATCAAAATCGTATCACTTCTTGGAAACAAACACAGAGAAAAAAAGGAACAACCAGACTTACTTTCCTTCTTTAGCTGAGAAATTATGGAGTACTCTCCTCGGTTCATGGTCCTAAAAACACAAATTCATGCCATGATTAGAAAAGAACAACTGGTGTTTCAAATGTTAATGTAATGTTTCTCTGAGACATAATACAATTCCAGCAACAAGCAGTTTGGGTAACAATTTTGTTTAAATACCAATTCCCACTATTAACTACTGGCTTATTACATTCCTATTATAAATAAATAAACTATTGGAACTTATTTTTTGTAGTTAAAGCAAAGTATTTTTTCTAGTTTTCTAGTCTACCACAACTAAATTTTTCTAGTTATCTTAACTTATTTTTTCTAGTTCTCTTAAGCTAATATTTCTAGTTATCATAACTTATTTTTCTAGTTCTCTTAAATTATTTTTTCTAGTTACCACAACTTTGTGTTGTTCTCATAACAAACTTTTTCTAGTTACTGCAACTTAATTTGTGTAAAATACCTCAACTTAATATTTCTAGTCTTATAACTTAATTTTTCTAGTTACTTCAACTTAATTCTTGTAGTTACATCAACTTAATATTTCTAGTTATTAAGTTGTAGTAGTGTTATAAGTAGTAATGTTGCAGTTAAGTTCTAGTAATGTTATAACTACATTTTATTCTAGCTACTGCAACTTAACTTAATTTTTGCAGTTATCGCAACTTAAATTAGTTCATTTTAACTAATGCATTAAACAACGTGAAATAATACAAATTGTTACCCAATATGTAAATAGTAATGTATGTTATCTTTTTCAACATAAAGCATATACTTATTACCTGATTATCATCATGATGGTTTGCATTTTCCATCCACAATGCAGGGTTATATTAGTATAAATAAATAACCTTTTAAAATTGCATTTGTTTTTCATGTTTCTGTTTTCATTTAAATTTTTTGCACTTATTTTGCACTTAAATTTTTTATAAATTATTTGTTATTATAATGTACTTCTCTGGCACCAGAATCACTTTGTACATCACCATGTGACTGGTTAAGACAAAAAGTCAAAAAATTATTAACATTACATATATATTTTACTTCACATCTGTATGGGTCACAGTATAAATGATAGTTTACCATGTTCTTTCAATAACTTGACATTATTCTACTAGGTACCATCGCGTCTCCACCTACCAAACGCAATAAACCAATACCTGTAAATCTGCCTTCCCACATGAATCATGGCAAAAACGATTCTAACAAAAAAGTCTTTCAATAAATGAACAAATAACCCTTGCAGCAGTTTTCCATGTCTAACGTGACACTGAAGCGCTACTTTCCATTTATTTTCCAGAAGAATGAAACAAGCATTTAACACTTGGCTGTGCCTCTTACATGTGTAATGGAATGAACTGGTAAGCTGGCATTGGAAAACAAAGGCACGCTGTCTAACACGGGTCATTATCCTCACATCAGGCACATTTGCATTCTCTTTCCACAAATTCCTCCTTTCATCCAAATGATATGAAAGGTTATGGCGGAGATGAGGATGAATTTGTGCGACTGCAGGATGAAAGCAGGTTTGTCTCATAGATTTTGCTCAATGATAGAGCTGAAAGAAGCTGTGAAGCTGTTTAGTGTGTTGTCAGACTCATTAAAGCTTAATCAGAGCAAGTGTTAACTGCATGACTTCTGCTGTGAACCCATGAATGACGCTGCAGAAGAAACACACAGTCAAGTGTTCCTCAGTGTGCATGACAACATGAAAACAACATCAACTATTTGATACTGTAACTGTAAATAAATGTCCCTGGTCTGCGACCGATATGTCAGTGTCATGCAAAAAGAAAAAAGTAATAGTGATAGCTTTCACTACTTTTGAAAATATTTTACTTTCTGCTGGCTGAAGAATATGAAGAATGTTAAGTGCAAGAATCATGGTGTAAAAAGGTTCACATTACTCAATTTTTTTCAATTAAATGCTGTCACAGCCCATTTATTACATGCTTCACAAATAGTTTTAGTATCATGATGTCCTGAAGTATGACAATTGTGATATCAATACAACCTTAAATAATTGATTTAATTTCCTTCCTTCTTTCCTTTACCTTTTTCATTTATTTTACTTAATTTGTATTAATCAATAATTTATTAATTTACTTTTTTATTTTCATTCATTCATTCGCTGAATGACTATTGAACTAATTTGAAATAAAACGATTTTTATAACTTTAAAATAAAAGGTACATTTAGATGCATTTAATTTAAATTATTTATTTATTTGTATTGGTCAGTCTATTAAATAATTATTTTATTTACTTTCCATTTATTTATCTACATTTTATGTTTGAATTTTTATTTTAGTAGTGTTAACAGACAGCAAGCAAAATATTACTTTCAATTTTTACTTCCAAAGGATGTGACTGTAGATTTTGTCATTATTCATTCATTCATTCATTCATTTTCTTTATAACTTTAAAAGGTACTCTTTATAACTTTAAATTTATAGCTAATAATACATGTAATAATTACATTGTAACTATAGTAATATTCATTCATTCATTCATTCATTTTCATTTCGGCTTAGTCCCTTTATTAATCTGGGGTCGCCACAGCGGAATAAACCGCCAACTTATCCAGCATATGTTTTACGCAGCGGATGCCCTTCCAGCTGCAACCCATCACTGGGAAACATCCACACACTCATTCACACTCATACGGACAATTTAGCTTACCCAATTCACCTATAGTGCATGTCTTTGGAATTGTGGGGGAAACCGGAGCACCTGGAGGAAACCCACGCAAACACGGGGAGAACATGCAAACTCCACACAGAAATGCCAACTGACCCAGCCGGGGCTTGAACCAGCGACCTTCTTGCTGTGAGGCGATTGTGCTACCCATGGTGCCACCGTGCTGCCCATTTTGTCATTATTACTTTCACAAATTTTTGTTCTGTAATGAAGGTTTTCAAATTTGCATTCTGCCATCATGAAAATCCACACGTATCAAAACAACCATTGACAAAGCCTTAATAAAGTTGGTGTCTTTACAAAATTTGGGCATGCTAGAAATCAATACATAGGCTACATATTAGCAAAAGTATGAACAAAATAATTTTTTTTTTCGATAACACTTCAGTTTAAGTACCAATCAATTCTCACTATTAACTACAGTCTTCTTACCAACCTATTACTAAGATATTAACTTATTAGTTCTAAGTACATAATCTGCATGATCTTATTCTAAATCCCTAATCCTATATCTAATACTTAACTACTACATTAATAATTATTAATAAGCAGCAAATTAGGAGTTTATTGAGTTAAAAGTCATAGTTAATGGTTTGTTAATAGCAGGAATAGTACCTTAAAATAAAGTGTGACCAAAATCTGTTAAGACCCATTTAGAACTTTAACACTTTTATATTTTCTATCCTTCCAAATAAAATTTCTAAATCTGGGATAACAATTTCTTTTTTTTTTTTTAAGTGACAAACTCTGAGACTCTTTTATAGTGTGACCTGCACTGCTTTTTGCTTTCATTCCTACCTGTAGTTGAAATGCATAACTGCCTGGAGTGCATTTCCTCCTCCTGTAGAAATGTCTCCCTCAAATCCAGGCAACAGAGGAGTCACCACATACACACGAAACTTTTTATTCTCCCTGCAACACAATACAGTAAACATCAGTCCACATACAGACACATAAACATACATAAGCTTATCTGTAAAATCCCCCTGAAATCAAAGTGAAATTTTTTTGAGCACTTAGCAATATTTGAAAAACGATTTTGTCATTTCGAGCAAATCAGCAGTAAGGGGCGTGTGGGTTATGGCCATGTTTGATTTGGTGCTTTCAAATATCAACGTTGTTTGGCAAAATTTGGTTAGTGCACATTTAAAGAGCCCCTATTATGTATTATAAAAGGTCATATTTTGGTTTTGGTGGTCTCCAACAACAGGCTGATAAGCAAGCAAGGTCATAAAACACTTTCGTTGTCTTATTTATTTTTACCTAACTATCCCAATGACTCCCATATGATTTGTTCAGCGATTCATTTGTTCCAAAACCCCTCTTTTGCGTGATGCTAATCTGCGGTGATTGGTGCAATGACAAAGTCTGTTGTGATTGGTTGATTGGGTTCAGCGTAAGATGGAGAGAAACGGCCACCATGGTTATTAAGTAGCAAGAGTACAGAGTCTAAAGCGCAGGGCGCAAAAGCATTGTGTCCGAATCTACTTTTGCTATTTTAAGGATGGAAAAATACAGCTTGCACCACGGCGCATGGTCTAACAGAGTTGTGCTTATTCACTTAATGAGTTATGGGTGTTTTGAGAATAAACCAATTAGAGACTCATCTCCCATTCCCTTCAAGAGTCCGTTGCGTCGCGCCATGGTGCATTTGCTATTTACATGGCGGACTTTATAAGTGGAAAAACTGAGTGCATCACTAGTGAGAAAACAGTTAAACAGACCATCTGCAGCGCAAGGATAAAGAACAAGTTTAACTATTTTTAAAATTGACCACGCCACGCGTGTGTAGGTTGAGGGTACAGCTGATGGTGGCCATAGCAACGACAAATGGCAGAGGACCGCAAGCTCAGAAATGCATTTAAATCGGTAAAGGAAGAAGATGTGTTTTCAACATGGTTTTGGACGCACTATGGGAATAGCCCATAAAGATTTAACCTGAGAGATACATTACAAGCACTGATCTATAATAGATAAGTGATTACAAGTCGTGCAAAGTGATTACAAGTTACAACACACAATTAAATACATATTTTGCAAACTATAGAAATGAGGCAACCATTTTAATCACATTTACAGGTTGTGTAGGAAGGAGAAACACAAGATCTGGAGGAAGAAGAAACTGGTCGATATAAACAGTGTAACAGTTACTGACAAAGTCACATACATTTATAGTCTTTGCTGATCCTTCTTTGATAACAAGTGGCCAGCGAATCCCACATTGCATTGTAGGTTATTGTATCAATCATCAGAAAAATGACAGGAACAAACACAGAACATGGTATACTGTGGTACTGCTGTGAAAATTAACTTTAACCCTTTATTCCCCACAGCCGCATCTGTGGCTATCTCTCAGCAATAGTAATCTTCGCATCATGATCAATCCCATGAACCCCTGCGCTTCGCTAGTGCTTGAAAGCAAGGGCGCGATCACATATTACCGGATCCGGCACTTCATATTTGGCGATATCTTGTATTGATGTCGATACGAACAGGCAAAAGATTCAAACACAAAACTAATCATTTATTCGACTCTGAGTCGACACTTTCCTTTAAGAATCAATCGCTTTAAACATGGTGCACTTTCAGATTTAAACCTCAGCTGCATGTTTTCATTCACTTAGAGCTGTGTTACACACTGCATGAAAGGTCATTTTCAAAAACCCATAATAGGAGCTCTTTAAGGTTAAAGCTAGTGTACTCCAAAACAATGACAAAATTTGCCTTTAAGACATATAATTCAAAACATGCAGATTCTAACTTCTGCCAATATGGATCAATGATTTAACTGTGCACTTCACCGAACCTTCTGACCAATCAAATTATGTTTTATCTGAGATGTCCTGCCCCCTAGAGGACATGACTGAAATTAGTCACTTATGCACATTTAACCAAGTGTTCATACAGAGGGTTTATTTTACTATATGGTAAATGAGACATATATATGCACTCTATAGGGGAATCACAAATTAATGTAAACATACTTCTATTGTGCTGAATGAATTTTACACTGAATGCTGTTTTTTTTTTAATGTAGAGAATTGGTTAGGCTCAGCATTGCTATTAGAGACACAACAACTCTGACTGACTGAGCTGTAATAAAACAAATAGATTCATTTAACTAAGCGTTTCTAAAATGTAAGTGGATTGAACATAAAACAATTAAGTTGTCCCAAAAAAAAAACTTAAGAATTTTGTTGTTTCAACTCATATTAAATAAATAGTTTGAACAAACATTCATCTTATAAAATTTAATATATTTTTTTGAGTGTAGGCTACTTTTTAAAAGATAAGGGGCTATTTATTATGCCCCGCACCGTATTCACATTTCAGTTAAAATTACGTCACATGCTGAAATAAGCTGCGCATTTCAAGGCACTTCAGCTGACCTCTAAATCAAATACTCAATTGCACTCATGGTAAAACTTCATTTTAAACCCATTCCTCCTGTGTTCAATCTGCGTGCTGCCTCGATAATTATAAAGTCGTTACGAATAGTTGTTCTCCCAGAGAGCCGTTTAAGCACATGCCAGCAGTGTTACAGCACAAACAACATTGCAGTATTTGAGAGTTGATGGCGATGCTTGGAATGAGTAAATGAAGAGTGGCAAGAGCACAGGCCGTGTCTGGCTCACATCAATGCTGTGGCAGGTGCTAGCGTCTCATTAGCCGTCAGCGTGCGCTAAAGACAGGCCTGTCTCTGCAGCTGAGCCTACAGAGCGCATGAGTCTCCTGGAAATTAGACAGTTCACTGGAAACTGCACAAGCCAAGGCTCCATTAGCAAGGGGAAAAATATGTACTTCTGATCTCGTGCACTTTCTTTGAAGAAGTGAAGTTAATGTGTCTGGGTGATATGGATACAGTAAGAATGGGTTTGTTTGCATGTGCATGCATAGGGGTGTCATGCACATATTTTTCAGTGGGGCTCGTAAGATAAGACTATTATTAAAGTAAAATGTGAAATGAAAGATTGAATTAAATAAATTTGTGCCATTACTGTTAGATATTAAATATTTGCATAATTTGTGCTAGATAACTGACATGCTGGTATGTTTTGTTACCTCTTTTTTTATGTATTCTGTTGAACTACATTCATAGTAATACAAATTTATAATAATTAGGATATCATAAGCAAGAATCTGAAAAACTCAAATATTCAAGCACTATCAGTTTCTTCTTTATTAAAAGACAATATTAAGCAGCTTTTTTTTGTTATTGGAAACATTTATAGTATTATGACTGACTGGAGTAATTTAAGTCTTCAATTTAAGCTTTTGACACAAAAGACAGCAGATTCAATTAATAATGTGATTATACAAATTGTCCTTCTAAAGGTCAATCAGTTCCAGGGAACCCAAATATTCATTGGCGCAATTAATGGTGATGAATGGCAGTAATCAGTGTTAATGCATTAAGATTCTCACACTTACTTGTGAGCTCTGATGATTCGCTCAATAATAGCGTCACCAATCTTGTTGTAAACATGTTTGTTATCGGCACAGCTGATGAAGAACTGGTTCTGAAACAAAACAATGAAGCAGGAACAATCATTTCGGTTCGTTAGGCATGTTACACAGTCAAGTAAATTAATTCAACTTCTGTTAGGTCATGAATCTGGCATATTACGCCATATTGTTGTAAAATCATATTTATTTATTTAGCTGAGGTGAAAAATTGGTGGAGAAATTGATTCTGCATTGATATTTGAGATTTTCAAAATGCATCGTTATTCTCTTGAATCGATTATGAGCTTTTTTTATAGCAGAAGATTGCGCTGTATGTTTTACAAAAAGCCGTACTCTGCTTGAGTCCAAATTCCTTACAAATACTAAATGAAACAAAAGTAATCATTAATAAAGTTAGGAAAGGTTTAAGCCAATTACAAGAGTGAAAGTGAGTTGTGTTTACATTAATCTCATGACATAAAAGCCATCTTACATGACTCATAAGCACTCTTCCATGTATGCATTTGAGTGTACAGTTAAAAACTAGCTTAGAGCTCTATCTGCTGTTAAAAACTAAGCTCTGGATCAATTCAAGAGTGAATCGCGATGCATTTCAAAAGTCTCAGATTCAATGCAGGATCGATTTCTCAAACAATTTTTCACCACAGCTCTATTGTTGATGGAATGACTTTCAGAAAGTGGGCTTTGTATACGGCAAGATTTAATAAACAGGCCAAATTAACGTAATGTCCCAATGTAATTTGATCTACTCACAACTTACATATTAAAATATACATATGTAGCAGCTCATTTCTGTTATGACCTCCATGATATACGAAATTATTGTCACAGCATATGTTTGGCAGTTAAATAATGATGCAAATGCCAGCAACTGACTACCACAAACTTCAATATATAAGCTTGCATTTTTATCCAAACGCTCTTCTCTTACAAATTTCCATCAGAAAAGGAAGAAGTTCCTACAAATGCATATACAATAAATCACCATAATAAAAATAAATTAGTGTCCAGGGGGCCGGTTGTGCCAGCAGTACGCAAGTTAAAACGTAGCCTAGTTGTGACTTAAAGGGACACTAAGTTACAACGTACACATTACTAAATATTTTTGTGTTGCACTACTGAACTTAGTTTAAACATAACTAAATATTTACTGCAGCACACCCCCCAATGTATAACAGTAGAAAAGAGACGACAGAGAAATTAGTTTACATTGAAGAGCTTGTGATTATAATGAAGAATGATCTTCCTCTACTTGCAGCCTTATTTTCCTCCCAAATCTCACATTTAATTCTCACAGAGTTTAATTTTCTATCAAGGATTGTTTTGTGCTAATTGTATCCATAAATTAAAACAAGAATTTCTTCATGACTGAGTTTTTCTTCTTGCTCTTTTCTCTTTCATATGTAGGATATATAAAATGTGTATTTTGGGTGCATTCACAGCTTGTGATGCAGGTGTGTGTAGTCTGTTATTAGTGATTGACTGTAATTTAATGTGCTACAAAAATGTAACTTATCATTTCATTTTCATAGGGCAGTCATATTTAGATGCATTAGTTGCAGAATGTTAAAGCATTTTAATGATTTAAATGGTTTTTATTGGATATTACATCATTCAATGCGACTACGCATGACTTTAAGGAAAGCTTACAACCTTTTTAACTATGGTTTGCCTTAAGAACATGTGGTGCAACTGAAGTAAGAACAAATTTGTGTGGACTACTTCAGTGTGGACTACTTCAGCCCCTAGTGTGGACTTTACGTTCCAGTTTAAAAAAGAACTTATGATCAGCTGGTGCAACCCTACCCAGGCCCTTTCATTGTCGTTTCTTTAAAAAGTGTAAGCTAATTCATTTAACACCAAAATGGAGTTTACACTGGTACAAGGAGTTAGTAAATCTGTCCCAAAACAAACAAAACAAGATCCACAAGTTTTGTTGATCATTTTGTTGATGATTTGCATTAATAAACATTTTATGGATTTATACATTACTGAATGTGCCAAAAATCCATTGTTTTTTATTTATTTATTTTTTAATATATTGATCCATTTATTCTTATTATTATAGAAAATGTTATTTAAATTTTCCTTAATCAAATCCTATATTTACAAATACATTATTATTATTATTATTATTATTATCTTCATCATCATCATCATCATCATCATCATTATTATTATTAGACATTTTAAATTCTGTAAATAAAATGCATTATTCCTCCACAATTTCCATTGAATCATTACCAGTACCCCTGATATGCTCTGATAACTGCTGTTGTACACCATTCATCAATAATATAAAGTAACAGAAATGTCAACAGTGCTTTATAGCTTGTTACACATTATCCATGCATCTAAACTACAATGGCTGTCAACACATTTGAAGCACATTGCTGAACACTCATAGCGTGAAAGTGGGAGATTCTGTACCTCGATGTAGATGAAGTGTTTGCTCTTGGCAATGACCTGTATGTAGGCATTATGAATGGACTCCTCATGGTACTTGATGCCCGCTGACCAGTCTGCTGCCGACCGCAGAACCTGAGAGGCAATTTATGGGCAGTTCACTTCATGTGCGTTCAATCTAACCATTTGTAATCATCATGTAGGAGTGTTCATTAAAAGGGTCATAAACAGAAATCAAAATTTGCTTTATCTTATGTCAAAATAGTACTATATAGAACTAGTATATATTGACCGTTTTCTCTACGTACGAGAGGGCGCAGCCATTCGAATCTTTTTGGCTCAAGCCTTCCAGTCTCATTCACTTCCATTGATTTTTAGATGTTAAAAAGTTACGCTGCTTGATGTTGCAAACAGACATTTTCTCATTGTATTATTCTCCTTTTCATGCAAAGTAATGAACACGCTTGTTTGAAGTGCAGGTAGTTTGACCATTTCCTGTCGTGTATTATTCCTAGTAATTTCTTATTTAAGCAACTGATTTGGAGATTCTGAAACATTCTACAATGCGGAAGTGTGCTCTTTTTTGCGATTAAGGTCAATAGAATAGAACTATAAAAACATCCTGTAAGTTTCAGAACTTTGGTCTAAAAATAAAACGAAATAAAAACACTTATAGTGAAGCAAATCTGACAAAACGACAGCCTGTAGAATGTCTCTCCTTCTGATCACAACATTAGTATAATATTTGGTCTTTGGTCAATTTATTTTGCAATGGATTTGTTTACAAACCAGGCAGAATTTGACAGAAAGGCTGAAACTAAAAGACAATGCTATGCTGACTATAATGGCTCTGACAGTAATGTACTGTATATGTGTTCATTATTGCCTTGTTATTGAAAAGATAATTTATTATATACTCAGAATTTATGCACTTTTGACCTAAATTACAGATTTGTCCATCTATGAAGGATGTAGACCAATGGTCTCAAACTCAGTTCCTGGAGGGACAGCTGTGCACAGTTTAGCTTCAACCACCTCACATCTGCTTAATAGTCTCTAGTAGTCATGAACACCTTAATTAGTTGGATCAGCTGTGTTTGATTTGGGTTGGAGCAAAATGTATCTGCAGGAATCGAGTTTGAGACCTATGATGTAGACTGTCAAACACACATGCAGAAATATACATTGGTGAGAACAAACCTCTCTTGTTGAGGTATTAAAAATGTTTAAATATGTATACTGTTAGCCTATCTTATATCAGTGGATATGTACTTCTGGGTCGATGATACGTCACACCTATCCAGACAATATGTTCTGATGAAAGGGTTCAAAACAGAGCAGCGAATAGTCTACTGCATATAAATGATAGGGTATTTATTATAATATAACGATTTATAACAATATAAGTGGATCTCAGAGAGCAGTACAAAATGTACTACTTCTGATCCCATTAAATATGTTTCTAGTGTCATGCTCTAATAGTTCCATTTCTTACCTGAACTTTGGTCTGTACAGTGTCTGGCACTTGGTACTTCAGATCATTGCCTGTGCTGTGAGATTTGGGTAGTAGAAATGGGTAGGAGAGTGATCTGTACTTCGGCTTCATTATCTAAGAAAGAGAAAAAAAAAACTTCTGTCACACTGAACTCCCATTTCAGAGCTTTAAATTTAAATTCAAGAATAATTTTATACTCAAGCGAATTTAGAACAAAAAGGGTGGAGCTAGTCTCACTGCTGAACGCTGATTGGTTTATAGTGAATCATCACTTACAAAAAAAACAGATGAACGACAACGCAGGAAGTGTTTTTTTTTTTTTACTTATATTTATTAAAGAATACAACGTTGCATAGAGTTGTGTACACACGATACAGTGTAATTTTATTTTTTTTGCATGTTAGTCTATCAATTTCTAGCTACCATAATGGTGGCAAATATGAAGAGAACTAAAACAGGTAGAGAACAAAAAACATCCTTAGAGCATATAAAAGAGGAAGGAAAAAATATATATAATATTGAAAAAATATATAATAAATAAAAATAAATAAAAATAATTTAGAAAAGAAAGAAAAAGAGGACAATAAGATAAACTAGAGAAAGAATAGAGTGACCTTGATAATAACAATATGGCTCGTTATTGAAGAATTAGGAAAGTGGCTTGCTTGGAAAAACACAGCTTGTCCTGTGCCAACATTTGAAATAATGAACTTAAATGTGCAAAAGATGCAATATGTGAACAACCCCTACAGCTTTCTTCTTTGAGTGAGAATAACATGAATTGTAACGTTTTGGGTACGCCTCACCTACCAAGTAAGGGTGCTCTTGGCAGTGCATGAAAAATGAAACATGAAAAATACTATCATTACATTGTATAGTATCTACACCTCTTTGGTAATGAATGTTCCCGCATACTTTAGTATAGTGAACTGATTAACTGTAATAAATACTGTAGTATAATTTTGTTTTCACGAAAGTTAACTAGTGTATTGTAGTATAACATACCCTATAAAAAAACTACAGTATTGGGTCATTTGTTTAGACTACAATGGTTTTTGTGCTACCATAGCAACTATACAATTAGCACAAAAAATTCATTCAAGTACTTTACTATAGTACACTGTAAAAAAAAAAGATCTGTTAATTAACGGTTGTGAATTGCATTATGGGATGTTGATCTCTGTTCTGTTGAATTTTGATGTTGAAAATTTTAATTGAACAAAGTGACTTTTACTGTATAAAAAATTATATATGAAGAAATAATTCTGTAAAATATCAGAAAACGTACTGGCAGTTTATTGCAAGGTTTTTGTACCATAACATACGACACCAATCCAGACAATACATCATTTTTAACTATTAAAAACCAACTTTTTCAAACTTTTCTAGGTTAAAAGTTGTTGGAAGAAAGATTAAGACTACATAATGCAATTCAAAAGCATAAATAAATCAAAATAAAAACATGAAATCCCTATATACGGAAAACTGCTAATTTACAGATATCTTTTACAGTGTATGGTTCAAAAACGGTATAATATTTACTATAAATTGCTAGAGTATTTTATGAGGGTGAAAACAAAAGCATAATCGAGGTGACCTGTACCAAGTCGTAATATACTGTACTAACCTGTACTGTACCACTCAGTGGAAATAAGGCGAAAGACGTTTTGAACAAGTGGAATGTCAGTAAATAAAGAAAAATATCTAAATTGTTTGGTGAACTTTAAAGTGTGTGGGTCATCTCTCAGACCGAGGGGTGCTAAATGCCTCACCTTGGTGAAGTTCCAGCGCTGTATAAAGTGCCTAGCCACATCTCTGGCTGCTTTTCCATGCACCACTGAGGAGATATCATGCCAGGGCATTCTAGGGGTTGTGTATCTGTCGATAAAGTCTACAGACCAGCACAGTATTAAAAAAAACAGCATCATAAACATCTGAAGCGCATGTAAAAGACTATGTTTAATCACACTGTCAGCCTTGGATTACCTGGATTAACGATCATTGAAATGAGAAAAGTAAAAGTGTTGAGGAAATAAAAAAAGTGTGTCTCACCATCAAAAGGCTTGTCCAGCTGAACCCAGTCTTTGTAGACAAAGTTGCAGTAGTCCTTGCCATGCCAGAAGCGCGTGTTTCCCATCAGCTCTCCAACTCCTGTCTGAAGACTGTGCACTGAGCCACTCTCTGCAGACATTACACACAAAACACTGCTATAAAACATAAAGGGCCAGATGTACAGTACTAACAGCTTGTGTCAGTGCAAACATTTTTGTTTGAGAGGAGAGAATTAACAAATTATGCAATATGGTTTACTAATGTTTGTTGTCATCAGCTAACTGGTATTTGCAGCATTATTTACAGCAAAAAAAACTGCGTTATTCCTCAGAAATGCTATTCCTCCGTAACAACAGAAATGCTGTAAGCAAAAAATAAATATACTCAATATATAAGAGAATAAAGCCTGTGAATCGTACATTTATGACATGTATATATTTAAATATATGGCGACACGGTGGTGCAGTGGGTAGCGTTGTCGCCTCACAGCAAGAAGGTCGCTGGTTCGAGCCCCAGCTGGGTCTGTTGGCATTTCTGAGTTTGCAAGTTCTCCCTGTGTTCATGTGGGTTTTTTTTGGGCTAACAACTCACCTCATAAAAACTAGATGTTAAGAGTATCAACTTCGATCTAAATGGCCCTGGGAGTAAATAAGGAAGTATATATTTAAATATATAAAAGACACATACAAAAAAACATCAACATATAGTTATAGATATATACATGTACATTCATATATTAGTAGTAATACAATGACATTTTTTTTTATTTTATAAATCTGGTATTTAATGTTTGTAATACAATACTGTATAATGGGAGATTTTTATTGCTAATGATTTATAAAGAGGTTATTATTAAAGTAAAGTTCAGAATTACAATAATTACATACATTTGTTTATTTAAAAATGCATTTAAAATGTGTAAATGATTTCTATAACTATTTTTAATAGAATATCAATTGAAATTTGAATTGTTGACTGTACATACAGTTAATAAAGGTACTCTTTATAACTTTAAACTTATACCTAATAATACATGTAATAATTACATTGTAACTATAGTAATATATTTAGTTATATTATATTTTTTTATCACAATGCTTATTGCAAAAATATAGTGTATTTAAAGAACACAATTAAATCTACTTTCAATTAATAATTATAAGGAGCTCATATAAAATGTAACATTTAGAATAATCTTATAGATTAAATACATATACATGTTTGTGTGTTTTTATAATAATATAAGATTATATTAAATAAGGACAAAAGCATGAATGTGTAGAATGCTGCACATAATCTAAAACTGAACAATTAGTGTGAAACAAAGCACTGGTTATCTTAACAGCAAATTAATGTGACTTGAGAGTAAGAATCAGTGACAAATGAAGCCTAGCCTGAGGTCAAAGTAATTTAATTAAAGCATATCTCTGCTGTCAAGTCTAAATACACTTAATCCTCTCTCAGCCTCTGTGTGTCAGACAGAGCTGAACCAAGAAAACGATGAGCAAGCCACTGGAGCTACATATAATACACCTATTATCAGCCAGAGAGGAGAATCATCACTTTGCATCTGACAGAGGAGAAAAATACCTAGACAAGATAGAAATACAGCAGTGGTTCTCAACCAGAGTCCTCTAGACAGACATTCAAGGTGATCTCAGAATGACAAAATTAGACAACACTTTCAGATTTCTTCAAATTATTGGTGTTACTTTGCACATGTAAGTCATTTCTTTAATTATATGACAAGCCCTATTTAACTGGCAGCCAAACTTTCTATTTTTCCACTGACTTTGCTTGATGAGTCTTCTAAAGTGACAGAAACCTGGCTACTGTATGTGGAGATAAAGTTTCAATCTTGACGTGAAGTGAATCTTTTCAAAAGTTAGCAAAAAATTAAAAATTTAATAAAATCCCAAATGCAGTTCAGGTTTCCATCAAGTTGTTAGAGTGGATGACTGTGGTATTGGTAACCTAATAACTAACAGTAAACAAAGGAAAATGGAGGCAGCTGAGTGGCATGTCATGTGGCGTGGGTATAACGTGCACTACATCAGAATTTATTTATCTCCCATTATTCATATGAACCATTTTTCACACAAGTCCAAAACCACCTTAAGGGAGTGTAGAAATTTAGAAACTTGACATTTCACTATTAATTTCTGATGTGATACATCAAAATGCACATTAACTATGGAAACCCAGCAAATGTCAAACATTTTGGAGAATTGGGACTGAAACTCTCTGCTATGGCCAAACCTTCATCAGTAAAGGTATTAAAAGACTAACCTGAGATGCATGTTGTGTAGACCAAGAACTGGTGCAAAGTTCACTTTATTTTTATGCAGGACAATGAGCTTCCTTACACAGCAATAGTTCCTTGATATTGACAGCATTAAAATAATGACATGGCCAACCCAGAGCCCAGATATAAACCTAATTGATAGTCTTTGAAAGATCCTTGGCAATAAAGTTATGTCCAAAAGCACATTACAGTTACTGAACCGTGGAAGAAGACTAAAGCAAGTCTAAGAGCGTTTCTCTTTTTGACTCAGAGAGGAGCTTAGTCTAAAGTAAATTGCTATTAAATTAATACCATTGATCTATATCATGCTGTTAAGCCATTTATGCTTTTATGATCTCCAGTGGTTCTATAGTTATTTAAAAAATGTGTCACAATAATATATACAGTACAGTATAGTATAGTACAGGTCAGGTGACTGGTTAGAAAACTGCAACGTGGAATGTAATGTCCATGAACAAATCACAGCATCACAATGACAGCCTAGTCCAAACCCATGTATACCGCAAACAGAAAAATAATGTGACCAGAACATGGAAAGTCAATCTAAATGAGCATGCATGAACAACAACAGAATTTTCATGTTTCAGTGTATTAACCCTTTTTTAGTTGTTGAGGTCAGAGAGGAATTAGGTATCATCAGACACCTCAACCAAACACACAATGTACAGCTGAATCAGTTTTTTCTACAAGTCACACAGTGAAGTCTCTTACTGTTTGTGCTGTCGATGCTGCTGATGCTGTCAGCATGGTGAAGGCCACGTTGGATGTGATGGTACAGGCTAAAACGAGTCTTGCGTGTGCGACCGATGCCTTTTAGTTTAGGCAGATCCACTGAGTCACCAACCATTGACCGGCTGCTGTTCCCACTGGTGGACACTTTCTTTTTGGGTGTGGATGAATCCAGTCCCTGAGTGCCAAAAACAGAGATGATTCCACTTTATTATAACTAACAGAAACCTCTAATCACAGTCTATCATGTTGAAACTTCAAAGCCATAAAAGCAAGCAAGTTGGGTGTGTCATCCATAGGAGTGGCACAAATGAAGCGTGATGACATCTCTACCAGGACAAGAGGTATCACAAAAAAGCCAAACCAATGCAAAAATGCGCTATCATCGCAGTTAAAGTAGTTTGTCCTTTGTAAGTTTGAGAGGCTAGAGCAATGACATATATTGGAATACTTTTTCCACTTCAAAAGTATCCATTTGAATGGGTTTGTATTCAGTTAAACGTTCTGGTTTTCACTATATTTCTCTCATCAAAAGTGACCTTTTTTCAAACTTAACCAAGAGTCACAATTTCACTCTGACCCCTGTTTGTGGCTATTGAATCTTTTTCTTCCCCCATCATACTAACCTGCTCCATGGCTTGAGCAACAGATCGCGTTACACTTCCCACATCTGTCAGCCGGTGCTCACGGTCGTCCCAGCGGCCATAAGCCAGGTCAATTCCACCAACAAAAGCAACTGACTGGTCAATCACTACAATCTTTTCGTGATGTGCCCATAAGTAGACGGAGGAGGACACATGATCAGGGTGTCTCATCACCTGTTAAGAAGAAAAACTACATATAGTTGTGTGATACAAGATGTGTGAAAGTAGATGTGGTACAGGACTTACTTTAATATTTGGGTGAAGACGCATTAGTGTTCTTTTGCTATATTCACTGTTGATGCCGAGTGCCAGCTCAACTTCCTTATACAGCATAACAAAGATCCTCACTCCTTGTTGCTACAAGCAAATGTATACACAAGTTAAGCTGAGAAAATATTTTAATAGACAAATAAATAAAATAATTAAAATTAAATTAATAAGTTAAAAAAAAGTATTGCTTAAATTAAAAGATTTATTGAATAGATACATGTTTTGAGTAAAATGTTCACTTATGTTTGATTATATAACTACTGATAACATGTCTGTAAAATTTCAAAGAAAATTTTTAACATTAAGAGCATTTCTTTGCAGAAAATGACAATAGGCCAGTATAGACCTTAAAATAGCACTCCACTTAAAAAAAAAATAGATATATTTTACAAGTCTTCTAGGAGTCAAACAGTTTGCAGTTTTACCTTTTTTGAATTGGCTCAGCCAATCTGCGGGTCTGATGGGAGCACTTTTAGCTTAACTTAGCATAGATCATTAAATCGGATTACACCATTAGCATCTCATTCAAAAATGACCAAAACATTTAGAAAATATTATTCCTATTTATATAGGAAAGGTTATATTACAAAAGTAAGCAAAATTTTAGGCACTGTATAATAACATTGCTCCTGCAACCATGGTATAGCAGCAAAGTTCCTTGATGATTACACTTTAAAAGAGTACAGTTCCTAGCCATATGCGTCTAGAAAATAGCAACTTTTTATTTTCAGTCTGTCTTAGTACATGATGTAACTACAGAAGAGTCAAGCTTTGCACATATTATTCAATATTTAAGGTCAGAAAACATTTTTTATACTGACCTATTGTCATTTTCTGCAGATAAATGCGCTTGAAAAGGTAATATTCTTATTTAAATGTTTTTGGCATGAGGGCAGAACCTTTTGTCATTCATATGAGATAACAGAATTAGCAAATAACACTGATCTAACAATTCCTAATGAACAAAATCCAATCCCATCCAACATTTGGTTTTGTTTGAGAGGACATTTTGTCTTGTTTGTCTTGTTTGAGAGATTAATATAAAATCACAATATAGAATAAAACTAAGATACGAGACAACATTTATAATAAGATACTAAACATATTTTCATGCCAGCTTAACCATTATGAGTATACTGTAGCAAAAGAGACAAATACTATGCAGAAGACTTACAGCCTTGCGTTTTAAAATGCAGTCGAGCCTCCATCGATTGCCTTCCACCACAGGCCTCTTAAGAAAGATCTCAGGGCTCAGCCTGCACATTACAAACACAAACATATCGCATATTCAATGACATGACTTGCCCAGGACAAGAGATTTACCCTAAAAATGAAAGGTTCTGTCATCATTTCTCACCCCTAATTGTTATGAATCTGATTAAGTTTCTTTCTTCTGTTGAACACAAAATATCTGACAAATGTTGGCATACTGTAGCCATTGATTTCCATTGTATTTTTTAAATGAATGTCAGTTGCTACCAGATTTCAACATTCTTCAAAATATCTTCTTATGTATTCAAAAGAAAAAACAAATGTTTGCAACCCCATAAGGGAAATTAATGTTCTTGGTCTTATTGCACACATTATAATAGGTGGACATCAAGTGTTTAAAGAAGGTACCATTTAATAGTCTATAATTAATTTCAGATCTGAATTTTGATTCTCAATGTTAATAAAATGGTGTTCTTGTTGATTTGACTTAAACCTTTGACTTTGATATTTAAAATTCTTCAAGTACAACTACATCAAAAAACACCTCTATGTCTAACCTCATTTAACCACCCACTCCCTCAGACATAGAGAGGATCAGACCATTGAGTCTATTCCAGGAGTGGTATTTTTGAAGTAAGAAGGGCTGACGCATGAAACTCAACTCCAGGGAAGAGAAATACTGGTGTGTGTTTGTGTGTGTGTGTGTGGGGGGGGGGGGGGTTGGTAGTGTCAGAGTTGTAATGAACACATACAAATCTGAGCCCCTGCATACGAGAAACACCCCTCCAATGCATTACCAGACAAAAGAGAACAAAACACAAAAGACATACATGCCAGATGAGAGTACCTTTCACATTCATGCATGGTCATTATTAATCCAGCTGGGCTTTTTGGTCGCTGTCTGGCTTTTGTACTGATGCACTTAGTTGGGTTGCACTTCATTTGCACTAAACAAAAAGCGATCCACTAGAGTAGATGGTCCTGCGCTACTTTTAAACTTTCCCCATTTTTTTGAAACTTTCCCCATATTGACATGTCAAATTGAATAAAAGTAACAGTAAAAGCATTTATAATGCAAATAAACACAATTTCCACAAAAAAATGAGCAATACATTTTGAACCTTGACAATTATTATCTCTTAAAGAGACAGTTCACCCAAAAATTACAATTACCTCATCATTAACTTTCCCTTCACTTGATCAACAAAAAAATTTCCCTCAAATAGTTTTTGAACAGAAAAGAAGATTTTTTTTTTTTTAAATCTGCATGGTTGCTGGGACCCATTGACTGCTATTGTAGAGGGAAAAAAGCCTTACTATTAAAGTCGATGGATCCTATCAACCAGCATTCTTGAAAATATTTTCTTTTGTGTTCAACAGGTTTAAAACCACACGAGGGAGAGTAAATGATGAGGTCATTTTTATGCTTGGGTGAACTATCCCTTTAAGCAATATATTAGAATGATTCCTGAAGGATCATAATACACTGAAGACTGTGACTGCTGAAAATTCAACTTTGTCAGCATAGGACTAGATGATAAAATATATTTTATTTAAACTGGTCACCATATTTTATTGCATTTTTAATGCACAAATGGTTTGGTGAGTGTAGATTAATGAATAAAATCTCACTCTCTGATCTTCTCTCTAGACTCTAATCTTTTGAACATTAGCTACTGAGTAGTCAATAGTTTTTTTTCTTGTTCATATTTTGTCCTGCATAAATGCGCCACAGATGCTCATTAATGTGAATCATGATTGAAGAGAAGATATTTTGAAAAATGTTGGAATCCAGTAACCATTGACTTCCAAAGTATTTGTTTTTCCTACTATGAAAGTCAAGGGTTACAGGTTTCTAACTTTTTAAAAAAATATCTTCTTTTGTGTACAACAGAAGAAAGAAATCCAAACAGGTTGTGATAAGCAAAGGGTGAGTAAATGATGAAAGAATTTTCAGTTTTTGGTGAACTATCGCTTTAAACGAATAAAATAATGCAAGTCATCTTGGATTTGCCCATTATTGCTGATATACACCCAAAACTATACATAAGCCTTTTATAGGTTGATTTTGCAGAAATATGTAAACACTGGGACTCAGGGGAGACATCCAAACATTGCTCTGTTTGTTGAAGCAATCTGTCCAACCCATGATAGCAACATTGGCTCACCCAATAGTGTGAACTGGGCTGAGACTATCTGTCTGCCTGAACATGTTTTCTTGCTGAAGAATAAACACTGAGCACATACCACCAGTCTGTGATGAAGATCTCCTCTTTGGCCTCCTCCAGCGCATTTGCAACATCTTCCATGTAGGTTTTGCCATTCACATACCTGTAAAATCATTTAATAAATAATACAATTATTTAAATGGATGGTTTAAAAAATAATAATACAAATTTACCCACCTATCATGTCATTCCAAATCTATATTTTATACATATAATAAAGATACAAAAACAAACAATACTTAACTAAAAACTTGAGTTCATTAACTTTCATTAACAAAAAAAAAAAAAAAACAACCACACAAAAACTAAAATAAAAAAGCAAGACAAGACCAAAACAAAACCAACCAAATAAAATAATTAAATAAAACAAAAATAGAAAAAAAAAACAAAAAACAAATCAAAATATCTTCTTTTAGGGCACATGTCCACTGAAGTTTTTTTCCTGAGCTAAGCGTTCTTTCTGTTGTTGCAGTGGAAGTGCTGTGTTTTTTTACTGAGCTTGTTTTATGCAAAGTGCTAAGCAGTTGGCTGTTTAAATGCTCTAACAATTAAAGCACTTGCAGAGTGTTTTTGGAGGAGCGCTGGTATTTTAAGCTGCACAAAAACACTTTGGTGGACCTCAAGTCCCACAAAATACAGTTAGTCATACAGGTTTAAAACAACGTGATAATAACCATACCATTTTTAAAATGGTAAAAAAAAAATATTTTAGGCCTCTATTATGAATATTGTGCTCTCAATTAATTGTCAAAACAGATAAATGTGATTGCGCAACTTTTTATTTATTTTATACCAATTTTCTATACTAAATATATTTGTATATTTTACATTTTGAAAGTATAAATATTTAAACTTTCATCTTGGTCAATTTTTCCACTCATAATGTGTTTTGTCTGCTTTCATGTACATTACCGCAATGTTTTTTTATTCTCCGTTTTTCTCTTTTCTCTGTCATTAATTATGTGTGAAACTCTAAAGCATTTTTTATTTTAAACATGGTAATCCTTGTCATTTGTCTATGCTCTAAAATTTACGCATCTCTAATCATCTGCTCTTGGTTATTTGAGCTTCTCACAGTTATTTAGACCAAACTACCCATTGCTCAACCCAAAGACCACTTTAGATCAAATATACCATTTAGAGGGAATGTTCTCCTCCTCCCTGGCGAAGGATCCAAATCTGTGGGTCCTTAAAAAGGCCTTGCCATGTTTCCTTACAAAGCTTTCAATGGCCTGACCCCACCACCGAGCATGTCTGTAACTAGTAAATTTCAGCACTAGCTTCCTGCACAAAACACACATAATCATCAACAATCTAACAAAACCATTTATTACTGAAATTGTGTTGGTTAAGTCATGATCATGTGTCATGATTAAGTGAACACACCTAGACAGGTTTTCTATCCTCACTCCATGCTTCGTCTCTGTTTGTTTGGAGTCCATTTTAATGCTAAACTCATTATCCACCAGCAGGACAAATGAAATGGCACCAGTGTCAGGCTTCATGTACAACAGAAAAGAGTCCTTCACAATAAGCCACCTAAAAAAAAATCATAATTAGACACATCACAGCCTGGCCTAAAGCAATCTTCTCTAAAGCATTATTACACAGAGAGCAGTGGAAAGCAGTGATACGGTGTCAGTTTAATCAGAGAATGAAAGTAGCCTGGTATCAGTGGAGCAGAGATAAACAGACTAAAAAAAGGTGTGCAGCAAGTGCCCGTTCCATCCGAGTTGTGCATTTTCACAGATAACACTGCTTTAAAGAGCTTCTTACAAACTTTAAAGCTCAAAGTGAAAATGCTTGAATGCATATCATCAGTTCATGCTGTTTCCGTAAGGGATTTGGCAATTGATTTTGTATTTTATGTTAAAGAATACCTCTTGGACCAGCGGTAGCAGACTTCATTGTGGCCACAGCAGTTTATGCCAGGGATACGATGACCTCCTGACCGTTTATAAACTATGCCTTCTCTGAAAGATACAGATTTGTAGTAGTTAAAGGATGAATCACATGAAACACATCCCTGTTTGAGTCATATTTAATAGTAAGTAAGATGATGGATTATGTGTTGCATAAAAGTATGTACATTTTAAGAAAGTCACGCGTTTGTCATTGCCACATTTTCATGATACACAGGTATCCTCCCAAATTCTCAGTGTTTTATACATCACGGAGGAATTTTTCGTATAACTATCATGCTGATTGTAATTCCAAAACAAAGTATCATGGTATATTTTTATGTCATATAGTACAAAACTACAATATGATCATAAGAATGTATTGATATTACAATCATAAGAAATCAGAAAAACAAGTAGATGCATTATGGTAACAATGGGAATTTGCCTAATTGATGCTTAATTAAAGACTATGGTGACAATTGGAAACAAGTAATTAGAGAAAATATCGAATTAAATTGAATTTGAATACAGTAATTCCCCATATAAATAAAGATTTATTTATTTTATGCCAATTGTTCTCAAACCTTATGACTCCAAGGCTCTTATTGACAGAGACAATGTTTAAAGGGCCCCAAAAATATTACATTTTTAATAAATAAACATATTAAAATATAAAAAAATATATATATATAATAATTCTGCTGACAAATCCTTTATTTTAACTTTAACTGTTATTATTTACAGAAACAAAAAGTGGCTATTTAAATGTTTTAATTTCTTTTACTTTATATTTATATCTATATATTTGTATATATACTGTAGGCTCCCTATATAGGGTTCTGAAATCCTGCATGAGCACCACAATTTTATGCAATGTAGTTCACCATAAAATTAAATAAATATACTGTATATGAGCACGAGCCAATAATAAAACAATAAAGCAAAAACAGTGTGTCCTCACAATCCTTTTGGGCCCAAGTCCTGAACGAAGGACAACTGGCTCACATCAATAAACTCCATCTACAAATGAGAAACAATTCAGCTTAAAACCAGCGGGAAAGAGACGCAGCCTCAATTAAAAGAAGTTACACTAAATCCTCAGCTATATTGACCCTCAGTGGGAATTAAGAGGGAAAAGAGGGAACGAAAGAAGGAATTTGAAAGAGAAAATTTACGGATGTCCTTGATTAAAGCTGCTGAAATTGAACTGAACACAGAGAGAGAGAGAGAGAGAGAGAGAGAGAGAGAGAGAGAGAGAGAGA